>WAAE01000304.1:69279-179464 GCA_013400495.1 Nicator chloris
CCACCTTATGGTCCATCGCTTGCCAAGTTTTCCTGCTACTTCCATGTGTTGGCAGAGAGCTGTTCTTTCTGAAAGGTAAAGCAACCAAAGAAATCAAGGTCAGTTTTCCTTGACCTTTCCTGAGGAAGGTAGCAAGATCAGTCAGTAGGAAAAGGAAGGCTGTGGGACCATCTTCTATGGCAGGTTTAACCCAGCCTAAACCAGCTGGAAAAGTGCATTCTAACCTGGTTGAAGTCCTGGTGAAGGCACAGCCCCTCTGGGTGGCAGAGTGTTGATCCAATTAGCTGTACTCCTCTCTCATTGATTAGACATGAAACAGCTAAAATCCAAGACCCATGGAAGTAAAACTTCAGCAAGACACTGGTGAAACCAAGTGGAAGATAAAGAATTTCCAAGACAAACTCTCTTTCTGGTTGGCAGCAGCATTCCAAGCCTGTCACATCCCTGCAATTTACATTCCTGCGACCTAATTTTTTATCCTGCAAACTCCAGTTTGGTGACATTTCCTCTGAGTAACACCAGCCTCCCTGCTTGTCTCTGGTTTGATCTGTCAGATGAAGCATTACTCGGTTTTATTCTGCTTGTGAGAAGGCATCAGCAGGGGTGCCGGAATCCTAATTACAACATATGCAGATTTTGGAAGGTCTGGATTCTCCTGGAAAAGGGAGGCACTAGGAACGGCCCGGGGCACAGGGCAGCCACGAGGTGGCACGCTGGGCTTTCAGTGCGCGCCTCGCTCTTCTGGAGCAAGTTATTCGGGAAAAGCAGGCAGATCTTCAGTGGAGTTATGTAAAACACCATTCCTGTTAACATCCATCCATCCTGCAAGAACAGGCTTTGATTTCCACATAAGTGGCTAGTCAGATTCAAAGTTATTGTCATATGACTGAAATAGATCTCTTATGTCAGTCAGTCAAAACAGAATGGAGGATGTGAGTCATGCTTTGCAAAAAGCAGGAAGTTTGGTTTTGTTGGCACAAAATTTTTAATACAGAGAGAAAATTATAGGGCTGTATTGCCATGTTTGTCATAAGGATTTGAGAATAACAGTGTCCATCCCTTGGAGAAATGTTTCCAAAACAAGAAAAATAAGAGCTTTTGCATTCTGATTATTCATTATTCCTCGGTGCCACGGAATCTAGGAGGAGTCTAGAAGAAAACGTGTACTCTGGTGAAAACTGCCAGATCCTCCCCAAAATAAAAGGCTGCAACTGGAAGGCTGCTGATCTGGGGTGGGGGCTGGGAGGGGACACAAGAAATGAGGTCATGTTCATGGGTGCGAGAGGGACATTTGCACAGGGTGGTTGTTG
Source organism: Nicator chloris (assembly GCA_013400495.1). NCBI lineage: Eukaryota > Metazoa > Chordata > Aves > Passeriformes > Pycnonotidae > Nicator > Nicator chloris. The sequence goes on from WAAE01000304.1 coordinate 70,590, forward strand.
TTTTGCCTTAAGTGTAATAAACTTTCATGACCCAGCACAAAGGTAGAAGTGCAAGTCTAGTCGTGACATATCCCAATATTCTGGAACTTTCTGGGATCGGTGGTTATGTCTCTGAGTCCCTCAAATAACTGGTGGGACAAGAGATAAGTTACTGTAAATAGCATGGCAAGGAGTTAACTTTTCTTCATTGTCTAGAAATATAATGGAGTATAAAATTTAACAACATTTACCCTTCAACGTGACTGTTGAAAACATCACCATGCAAGAAAAATGAATTTAAATGGAGACAGGTCCAGGGGAGGGTAAGTTAGAGCAGAGAGCCAAATGTGTAAGGGAAGAATAAAAGCCTTTGGCTTGGTTTTTCCAGAGAAACAAGGAATTTGATTACTCTTTATAAACATATGAACGGGTAGACACTGAAGAGAGAGGAGTTATCTAAATAAAGAAAATAGTAGCACAAGACCATATGGGTACAGTAATAAAATGTCATTTAAGTTACTAAAAATGACATGTGCCATTTGGCATGTGGCACAAGGAAAATTCATTTGGACTCTGTTATAATGAAGGAAGTAAAAAACCCAAACAAAGATCCCTGGATTGCAATTCAGTGGTTGGCTGGGGAGCAGTGTTTGTGACCTGAGTTTGCATACACCTGGTGCTCTAAAAGAGCTGTATTTCCAAATCATCAGAAAATAGGAGTGCAAGCAGGAAGAAAAAAAAATAGGTAGAAGTCTAAAAATGACAATTATGAGCTCTTTTTAAATAATTCATTGGGCGATCAAAGAGCCACAACTTCAAAATCAAGAGAAAAAAATATTTTGTTTTATTAACGGACTGGAGAGTGTGAATAAAATTAAAAAAGAAAGAGCCAAAATGAAGAAAGCAGGAAATAAGAAAGTGTTGCTATAAATGAGAAGCTGTGAGAAGCAGAGTAGTTATTGGAAGTGAAGCACATCAAAGGAAATCCATAGCTGGCAAGGCTAAATCCCAGAAAACCCTAGGAGTGAATGCTACAGGCCCATTACTAGATGGACATGATTAAAATGTCAATAACAATGCAGAAGTGTTCATTGAACATTTATGATCTATGTTTGTAAAGAAGCAGGAAGATACATGTGTGGGGGGTCACTTGACAGTGATGTGCTTAATTTCAGTGCATTAGTGACCAATGGAGCTTTTGCCTTCCAGGGAAAGCTGTGGCCCAGGAGGTTGGAAACAGCTGACTGCAGAGACCCCCTGGGTGTTGATGTTCCTCTTTAGTGAACCTTGATAGACCAGGGCAATTCTAGGAAGCTAAAAAAGTGCCAGGTTGGTGCCTGTCTTCAGGAAAGGAAGCTGCATAATATGGAGTAAATGTAGATTTAATAACATCAGATCTACGGATAATGTTCTGGATAAATACCAAAAAAGGGTGTTATGTCACTCATTAAAGAATTAGTAATGCCGTTCAGAGGTCTAATAGAAATCTCATTTCATACTTCTAAAAGACAACAAACAATTCCATTTCCTCCAAAAGGTGTAATAAACTTTAAAAAGCATTTTTACTTGGAACTGCACAATATTTTAATTAAACAGGGTAATAAAGCATCAGTGAAGAATACATTAAACACTGGTTGGAGAGATGATTTTTTTGTAAGTGGTTATAAATCACTATTGAATAACGCTACTTCTAATAGGACCCTCCAGGATGATATGTGCTGTACTACACACATACATAATCAATATTTTCATTAGTCATTTGGAAGTAAATATAAAATCAGCCCTAATCCAATTTGCAGATGACAGTCTCATCAGTTGGGTGGTACCATCAGGAGGACAAAGACTGTTCTTCAAAATCTGGTAAACTGTGTCTGGAAAAAACTGGGGGCAAACTAACCTTGAAGGGGGCAATTATATATATCATATATATCATTTATATCAAGTATACCATAAACAGAGACTCACAGAATGACTCAGGTTGGAAGGGACCTCAAAGACCATCGTGTTCCACCCCCTGCCACTGGCAGGGACACCTTCCACTAGACCAGATTCCTCAGAGGCCCATCCAGCCTGGCCTGGAACACTTTCAAGGACTGGGCATTCACAATTTCCCAGGACAGATCTGTGAACACATGGAGGGAACACGAGTTTAAGGTACCACAGGGCCTTTCTGGGGCTGACAGGACACCTGGCCAAAGTGCTGGGGCTGCCGGGCATGGGCCTGTGTGTGCTGGGGTGGGTGGGCACAGAAAGCCCAAAGAAAGCCCACAGAAAGCCCAAAGAAAGCCCACAGGAAGCCCAAAGAAAGCCCACAGAAAGCCCACAGAAAGCCCACAGTACGGTCACCAAAGCTGATGTCACTTGGGCTCAGCACAGGGCCGATTTCGGTATCAGGGTAGGGTTACCTGTATCGGCCAGAACAGCGCGAGGGGACACCACCGAATGACAGAATCAATTCGGCTGGACAAGACCTCTGAGCTGACCGAGTCTTACATCTGTTTTAACACCCCATGGCTCTCACTGCCATTTCCACTCTTCCCTCGAGACCCCCGGGCGGTCACTCCCTCACGGCCCGGTTCCCGCCCGACGAGTCCATTCCGCTCCGGGCTGGGGGGACGCACTTTCTGTGCTCGCCCCCCCGCGCCGGGTGGTGCGCGCCGCTGGCCCCGCCCTGCCGGCGCTGAGGAACAGCCACGTCTCCAGCCGGACCGAGGAAGGGACGGGGCCGCACCGCCCGCGCGCCAGCCGGCATCCAATCGGCGAGCGCACCGGTGAATCATGCGCTCGGCGATTGGTCGGCGCGGCGGGAGAGGAGGGGGAGAGAGCGGCGTGGCTCCGATTGGCCCGGCGGGCTCTGTTGACAAACACCTAGCTCCTCCCCGCCCCCCGCCACCAGGCACGCCAATCAGAAGGAAGCGGCGGGCTGAGCGGCGTGGCAGCAGACCAATGGGATGCGTGTCCGCCTCGCAGGGGCGGGTGCGCGCGGGTGCCGGTACGTGGCGGGAGGGCGTGGCGCGGCGGGCAGGGCTGCGCGCGCGGCGGGCGCCCATTCTGTGGCGGCGACAGCGGCGATAGCGAGAGCGGCGTTCATGTCCTAACGGGTGGTAGAAGCGGGCGAGCCGGGCCCCTCCATGCGGGGGCCGCGGGGCCGCAGCGCTCTGGCCGCCTTCGCGTTGGTGGTGCTGCTGGGGGTGGCGGCGGGCGGCCCGGAGCCGCCGCCGAGCGATGTCGCGGCTGTAGAGGCCGCATTCGGGTTGGGGGCGGCCGCCGCTCCCGCCGCTTTGCCCGCTGGTTCCGCGGACGTGACAGTGGAGGACGATGAGGGCGGTGTGGCCCCCGCGGCACCCGGAGAGCAGGAGGCTGAGGGCAGCGGAGAGGGCCGGACCGGCAGCAGGTGAGCGGGGAAAGGCGATGACTGGGGTGGGGATCAGTGCCTGGGGCTGAAGGGGGGGCTCAGTGCCTCGGTGGGGGTGCGGGGTCGGTGTGTGGGATGAGGGTCATGCCTGAGACTGGCTGGGGAGAATGTCGATGACTGGGATGGCTGGCGGGGACTGGGGTTCCTGAAGGGGGGTCGGTGGCTGGATGGGGGTCAGTGACTGAGTCGGTGTGGGGCGGCTGAGGTGGGGTCAGTGCCTGGGAAGGCTGAGGGATATCGGGAATCAGTGTCTGCGTCTGGTTAGGGGTGTATCAGTGATTGGGATGGGAGTCAGTGTCTGGGACTCTTGAAGGGTGTCTGTGACTGGGGTGGGGGTCAGTTGTCTCAACGGGGAGGTGCCAGGGAGTGCGCTCGGGTCCGGTGTGGGGGTGCTGGGCGAGGGTCAGTGACTCAGGGGAAAAGGGTGCAGTGTCCAGGGTCGCTGTCTGGGGGTGCTGCGGGGGACACCACTGTGTCTAGGCTGGGAATCAGCAGCTGGGGGTATTGGGGAGGGGGCGGTGCGTGGGGAAAGGGCTGCAGCATCCCGGCGGTCGTGTGTGGGGAAGGGACCGTGCAGGAGTGGGCTGGGACGGGAATTGCGCTGGGATGGGTCGGGAGTGTTGGAGTGGGAAGAGTTGCGCTTCAGGGTTATCGAAGATGGAATGGTGCTTGGGAAAGCAGTGAAATAAGGGTGTTGCAGGCTGGTGCGTGGGGCTGGACTGTGGGACTCTCGAGGAAGTGTCCCAGGGCCGGAGGAGAGGTGCAGGGAGAAGGGGTGGGAGAGATGAGTCCCGTCATGGGGCTGGAGTAGCGCTACAGGGATGGACAGGCTGGACCGAGGGGCGGGCAGTGACAATAAGGAAAAGGAACTTCGGGAGCTCACCAGCGCTGAGGTGCTTGTTCTTCACGCTGTTGTTAGCAAGGAGAAAGGGTGTCTTAGTTTTTAGACAAACAAGCTGCCGGATGTCGCGCTATGTGACATCTGGCCCGTCTGCTTTCCCTGGTAATACCGCGTCTCGATCCCTTCCTTGGCTTGGTCCCAGGTGGCAGTTCTGTGCCTGCGGGAAGGAGACCCTAAAGCATCTGTAGTCTCAACTCTTCCCAATACCCGCAGCTCACAGTTGTTCAGAGCGCGCTGTCCCTTTCTGTCATCGTTTTGTTTTAAAGAAAATGCAGTTCCCCCGCGTACTTAATTGTCTGTTCAGCACAGACACTGGGGTGTGCCTGAGGGGAAGCCAAACATGCAAGGCAAATTGATGAACAAGTTTCAGAATATAACAAGGGAAATAAAATACTTTAAAACTGCATGTGGCAGGAAGCTCCGGCAAAAGGAAGACTTAGATGAATGACTCAAGTGCAGAAATGTTACTGAGCTGATTCCAGCCTGTTTCTGAATTGGCTGAGAACGATGAGGTGATAAGCCACAGCTAGAGTTTAAAGGAAAAACAGCATGACTAAATGCCTGCTGTATTTGAAAACATGAAAATGAATAGCCCAAAGCTTGTTCTTAGTATGCCCAAGCATTCACTTAAAACAAGGAACTGGCTGATAACTTGGCACACTGTTTTCTTGGAGGACAGTGTCTCCACTTAGCAACAGGATCATTGTTTTGCGTATCAGGTGATCAAAATACCACCTGGTTTATTGCAATTCTACTGTATTCAGTTTTTGATAGGACCCTTGTTTATTTAGCCTGGAAAATTTTTAAAAATACATTTTCTGTTTGCCTTGTAGAGCTAAGTAGAATACACTAAAGATGTTCAAAGTAGTAAATTAAGCCTGAGATTAAATGTAGCTGCTCTGTAATTGATTAGTATGTAGGAACAGATTTGCTGTCATCAAATAAAAATAGAATGGCTGCCTGGCCATAGTGTTTGCCTGCATTTCTTTATTTTTTAATCTGTTTTTCTGAGATCTCCACTCAGCTAAGTGTTCTTCAGCAATACCCAGGCAATATAGAGGTCAATATAATCTGGGGAACAAAAGAACAAAACCAAAACCCCAACTGGCTTTGCTGTAGGCAAATTAATATAATCATCTTGGTCTGAAGATTTTCTTTTGTTTTCTAGGAGAAAATAGGAGTGTTAGTGATTTGCTGTGCTCTTTACATACAAACATGCAGGGTTTGCTGTTGGAATAGCTGCTTAGAGTTGAAGTTTAACAAACAGCCATATTTGCAATGTGCCAATGGACTTTCAAGGGTTGAGGGTTTATGATTTTTTTAAACTGAAACAGGAACAGTGGTAAATGTACCAAGATGATGACAAGTTCTGCTTTGTTTTTCTAACCAAAACAACTTACTTGAATAAATTCAAATTTTGGTGTAGGTGAACTGAAGAAGTGTTCCTCCTGTTTACAACTTCTCTTGCTAACTTCCCTTTTGTTTGTAGGTAAATCATACCTTCACTTCTGTAAGGTAGAAGAGCACTGTGCCAGGACTTTTTAATCTCAGAAAGTGGGCTGTTTTCATTATTGGATACTAACAAAGGTTCTAAAGCCTAGGACTGACCTTTTGGCAATGTATGTGGAAGCTTGCAGTAAGTATTTTGCATAATTTCAAGGGGGAACATTATCACTGCCCTCAAATAAGAAGTTCCTGTCTGTGAGCGAAAGAGGATAGGAACTGGTAAGAAATCATTTTCATTCAGCCATAGAGGCTGTTTGTAGATGGCTGGGGCCAGGGAAGGGTGTCCAGATATTCTTTCATAGTGACAAAGTGCAAATCTAACTATACAACATCAGCTTGTTCTCTGCCAGCTGCTCAAATTACTGATATCTCTGTATGCTCCACAAACAGCCCCTTGCTTTAGTCCTGCTGTTGGCATCTGTAAGGGCCTAGAAGGGAATTTTGTCTTCTCCATTCCTTGGTTCACAATAAATTCTGGACCAGCAGCTCAAGGCAAGGAGAAGTGCAGGTCTTCATTTTACTGGTGTTATTTTTCAGGTGATGGATCCTGGGATTTAAGTGACCGGCTTATTTTGAGTAATTTCTTTTTGTATCTTTTTTTGTTCTGGTCCAGGCTTGTGGAGATTATTGAATTACGATTTTTTTTTTGTATTGGTCATTGGGGTTTTTTTTTCTCCTTCTTTTGTATCACTGTGATGTGATTGACTCCCTAGTATATTCTGCAATTTACTGTCAACGAGTATTGACACAGCCATGATCCTGTTTGTCCCTATCCTCCTCACCTCCTTGGTGTTATGGTTGTGACTTTTGACCTTAAGCTGGGTAGTACTTTGTGTTTTCCCTTCTCAGAAGGGAATCTGATTTGGTAGGATTCTCAGAAAACCTGTGTATTCCTAGCAGCTGGCTTCTTTGGTCAAGGCAGTCTTTCAGCTTTACTCCAGTCACGAAGTGATGTTGATAAAGCCAGCAATAAGGTGTTTTTCTGAGAATGAGTTTATCAGGCCTAACCAAAATAGAAATTGAGTCAGGAATTCCTTTTACTTTTATTTTGTCAATCAGTTGGCCCAAAGACGCATTGAAAATATTGCTTTTTCCGTTTAATGTAATGGAATTACAGGAATTGCAGCCCTGACATCTTGTGGCAGCAAAGGCTGGCAAACAGGTGGCTGAAAGGACTCTGTTCTGGAACTGTGGCTGTATTCTGCTCGTGTTTCTAAGAATTTGATGTGAGAATTGGCATAAAACACTGCAGTAAACCCACAGTGGCATTGTGGGGTGACAAAAAGCAAGTCGCCTGCCTGTTTGTTTTTAAGCTCTGAAATATTTTCTTGAAGTAGTTGCCTAAATTGCTTTTATCATAATGTGTTAATTTAGTGCTTGATTAGACTACCTGAGCAGAGGAAAGATCTCTTGTCACCACTTCATGCTCCCAGTACACAAAGCTGTAAGCCCTGGAATCTCACAGAGAAAGGGAAGGGAAAATCTGACAGTGAGAAAGTGTAACACTAGAGAGAGTCTTGGGCACAAATTTCAGATTTTACACCACACAGAGTTTAAGTGACGGGGGTTTAACTTACTGGAGTCCATCAGAGAAGAGGAGAACAGGCATTAAGATTTTAGCTCCTAGACAAATAGAGTAAGGAATGAAGGATTTTATCAGAAGAGTAAGGAGTTATAGCTCTTTTTTCCTAGTATGTGGTATTGCTCAAGAGCAAGATGAAGTTGGATCCAGAAATGTGGCTATTTAGTGGAAAATTAATCACTTATTTAAAAAGCAGACAGAAATGGATGTTTTTCTTACACCTAGTTCCAGTTCTAAAGGTAGCCACACCTAAGATTTAGATATAGCTGGGCTGACTCTGTCCCTCTGTCTCATGGAAGTGTGTGCTCAGTAGGTGGAACAAAGTCCGTTCCACAGCTGGAGACAAACCAAGGGGACAAACCCCTTTTTTTTCCGCACCCAAGAAAAGCCAGGATTTTTACAGTGTGCAGAAGTGGTTGGTTAAACCAGTTCCTCCAAGTGTGTGCTGCTGGCACAAAGGTTCCCCACACTCCCCTCCTCTTTCCTAATCAGCTAAACTGAAAACTGAAGTGTGGTTACAGCACAATTGGGGTGGCTGGAGGTCAGGGTGCAGGTACAGATTCCAAAACCACCATCTTGAGTGGCAGTGGAGAGGCTTAAATAGGGAGGTAACTCCTAGGGAAGGTTGAGGTTTGCATCTGGTGGGGAAAGATAATACAGAAATGTAAGATACAAAGGCATGAAATATTTGTTACTTGAGGGAGGAGTCAAACAGGAAGAATTAAATAAAGGAAAACAATGGGAGTACATGGGAAGAAAACATTTCACAGCACGATTTTAGGGTTTGTCTTCTCTGCAGTATGGCTGCCAAAATTCCCTTCATTCTAGCTGCATTTCTACCTCTTTTTATAACCTAGTTGTCAGGAGGATCAACATAAAATTTAAGTAGACCCACTTGGAATAATTTTTTTATGCAATGCTAGAGGGTTTCAGATAAATTGCTTTACCATAAACCAGACAGATTGTGTTAAATATGTGTCCAAGGCCGTGTGTGAGCGCTTGTTTACAGTACTTGAAAATAGTCAATCTCCTGCAATCTGGTTTATTATTAACCCAGTCTTCGTTTCTGTGCGGTTAGAAAAAGTGTTTGTAGTCAGCTTCTAAAAACTTACATCTTCTACTGTGCAAATATTTGCACAATTGGTATTTTTCTAACAGTTTCTTAAACTTAGCTTTTGGAGGACTGTGATGCTTGGCCACCTCAGAAGTAGGAGCTGCTATGGATTTTTGGAACAGGTTAAAAATATCTTTATTTTTCTATTTATCAGTAATGTAGTGCTATAAGCATTATAAAAATCCTATAAATCGTGTGGGTTACTTTAACATGTTAAACGGCCATATTTTACATGACCTTTGTTATAGGTGATGTAATGAGCCACTCTCCCTGAACATGTTTTTAGACCATGATTTCAGTTTTTCCCTCCTTAAAGCAAACTAATAACCCCCATCATTTCCTCACTAAATTCCTTGTTACTACACCATTAACTTTGGACAAGTGAATATATTTGGCCAGAGTTTCACACAATAATTTATTGTCCCTTATTGTTTAAAGGAAAGATTAATATATATGTCTGTGTGTGCAGTACCAGCCCCCTGCCCTTTCACCCTCACCTGAAACTGGTTAATCTCCCCATCAGTTTATTTGCACAGTTCCTTATTCTCATTGAAACCAGTGACTATAAAGGTCCTTCCGGGTCACTAGACCCAGCCCCACTCAGTGCAAGCAGCCTGTAAAGTGATCAAGTTCTACTCCCTCTGCCTTTGAAGATTGGTGAGCTGCTGCAAGCCAAACTGACAACACAATCCCAGCTTTTTCAGGTCAGAGAGAAACAATCTTCAAGGAAAAAAAAAGGCCCTTCAGAAATGTCTTGTCAGTGCTTTGTCTCTAATGTGTTGTTTATTTTGTTTGTTTATTTTAATGCTGGAGCTCTAGCACAACCAGAAATGTTTATTCTAATTGTACAGGTCTGTAAGAAACAAGATTTACTGAAATTGAGGAGCTTCAGGCACTGTAGAAATCAGCAGCCAGCCTGCCATGGCCCTGTATCCCTAGACATCAGGTTACTTAAAGCCTAAACTGCACAACCCAGTTTTGTTGCTTTGTGGTCTGCAGGCGTTGGAGGTTGTTTGGAGTGCCCTGTGTGTGCCTTTGGAGGGACTTGTTTATTCAGAGACTTACGAAATATCCCAGGAGTTCGATGTTTCACCCAAAATCTTTGAAAACTTAGTTGCAACTTAGTATTTTTTACATCCTGATTGGCTGGGTTAATAGTTTCGGGTTTAGTTTCTTTTGAAAGGATGTATTAAAGATCAGTTTGGAAGGGACTGGAAACAGTTCCATACTGTTTGTGTAAATATCTCCAAAAAGATGATCTCATTCAGTATTGTAGTGGTAACATCTGCATGCAAGAGGAAAAAGTCAACTGCCTTCCTCTGAACCACAACTCTGAAAGTGTCTTAGAACATGGAAATTAGTTTATGACATCCAACCAGTGACTTCAGCTCTTCTACTCTATTGTTGGCCTGGTTAGAGCTTGCCAGTTAACTGCTTTTCTGCAGAATATAGAGACCTAACTTAAGGGTTGGAGTTGGATTTTACTGACCGTAAAAGGCAGCTAATAGGTGAAGTCCATCCTGCTGTACTTTTGACTGTGAACTTTTCCAACTTGCAGATCTCTAGTAATTATCAGCACTTTGGATGGACGAATTGCTGCACTGGATCCAGAAAACAGTGGGAGAAAACAGTGGGATCTGGATGTAGGATCAGGTTCTCTTGTGTCATCCAGCCTCAGTAAACCAGAGGTAAGGCCTAATTTCTTTCCTAACTAAATCTTTAAAAATGGAGTTGTCTGTAATAAAAGGAATGCAGCTTCCTCCCTGTTTGGTAGATGTTAAATAATGGAGCAAACACCTACGAAACTTTGTCAGTACTGTTCTCAAACTTTTTTTTTTTTGAGTGCTTACATCATGTTGCCATTTGAAACTGGAGTGTGTCAGCATTTCAGCCTTGGGATTGACGTGTTTGATAACTATCAAACTAGATGATGTAACTGAGTTGGGGAATTGTATGTAATTTCTGATTGAAAACAAGTTACTTGCAAATTCAAGCAAATGAAAGGATCATCTGCTTTGTATTACTAGACTATATCTTGGCAAGTACTGGCTTTTTTTTTCCCTCAAGAAAAGCAAAAGTCCTTGTGACTTAATAAATGAACAAAGGATTGTTTTGGGTGTTTTATACTAGATAAGCAGGCTGCCTGTGAAATAGAATGTGTTAGCAATTAAACAGAGTGCTGAAGGTCACCCTGAAGTACTGAGTGGTAAAGGGTTGCATCACTTCATGCTGATGAACTGGAAGAAGAAAATCTAGAGTTCAGTTTCTTGCTTGGAGCTATTGGCCACCATCAGTTTCAATAAATTAGGCTAAAAATTAGAAGAAAGTTTTTTTCTTTTTTTTTTTTTTTTTTTCCTTCTTTTCCTGCACTGGGGAGATCTCCGATTCATACTCTCCTGGAACTGGGAGGAATAAAAACACTGACAAAGAGGTGGTTTGTGATGATAACACACCACAGAAGTACACAGTCCTTCCTTGTCAGGAATGGTTGGATTTGATGATGAGTCCTGTATCATGCTTTTGCACAATGAGCATCAGAGAATGAAAGTTGACTTCAGGATTATTCAGACTGTATGACTTTCTTGCTTGTGGTTCTTTGTTGCTATCTGTGGACATGACCTCTGTTTTGGTGTAAAGAAGTCAAAGGAAAGATGTGATCTGTTGCTGTGGTAGTGTCAGTATGAGAGCTGCAAATGAGTATCTCAGGTTGCAGAAGTAATGTGAATGTTTACTCACATTCCTTGGTTTTTGAGGGACAATTTTATTTATGGATGCAGCTTTGTGAGATTTGTTCAGGTGTATTTTTGTGGCTTAGAAAAAACACTGTAGGAGAGAAGAACTTTCCCCCCAAAATATGTTTAAGAGCAGAACAGAAAAGAATACAGAAGAGAGAACTGTAAAGAGCTCTGTGAGGTGGAAGGTGTCAGTGATAGTGGGATCCTTCACAAATGTTCTCAGTGGTATATACATAAAATACTGGTCTGTTACCTGCTGCTTCAAGTAGTTTCTGATGACCACATGAAAATAGAACAAGTGGTTGTGAAAAGCATTTGAAATCTGCAAATAGAAACTATTTTTTCACTACAGGTTAAGACACAAGCCCAGGTTTTTAAAGGTTTGGGAGTGCAAGCATTTCCAATGATAGATGTGTTTCTGCAAATAGAGATTTTGTCACTCAACTGTCTGTCCAGAGTTTTGATATTTTTCCAGTGTGGTATGACTGTAGAAATGAAAGGTTGGGGTTTAGGCAACAAAAATGGTAGTTTGTCTATGGGATATTTAATTCCCTTCTGTGATTACAAGTCAGTAGGTTGTGGCAGTCATAAAAGTACATTTTTAAAGAGCGTTTGTTATGGATAGAGGAAGTTGGACTTTCACATGGGCTTTCAAATTGTTTAATTTCTACAGCTGTGGCCAAAGACACTGAGGGATTTTGGCAGTTAAGATGCAGAGCCTATGAGAACTAATTTTGGAAGGAAAAGGTCATTTTGGCTTTTTAGAAGCTGTTAAGCATTATGAATATGAGCCTTTTTAGACTTCTTACTGTCATGTAAACAAATGCTGTTAAGACAGAATTTAACAAGAAACATGATGAAAAGTGATGAATACTCTGAATAAACTGCATTTAAATATTTAATTGTTTAATTTGCTGTCAGTAAGCAGCTGAAAGATTTCATGCAGTGAATCTAGATATTTACTTAAGTAGTCCACCTCATTAAAATTGCTGGGAAAATTCTGGTTTGGGTCAAAAGACTGATGTAGGCATGTGACCTGTTGAGTTTTATCCTCTCAAACTGAGTCTTGAGGCTTTTCCTTCCTCTTCCAGCATTTTTGAAGTAACAAAGGTTTCTGTTCTAGGAACCACAATATTCATCATAAAGCAGTAACATTATGTAAGCTGTTAAATTACATCTTCTTGCAAGAAATGGCAGATGAGAAATTGTGTTACACTTGCAGTGACAAAGACTTGTGTTCTTTCAGAGCAAGGAAAGTCTGTGCTGCTGGGTCTTAATTGTTTTGATGAGGATTTTTTAACTATCTGAAGTGTGAGTATAATGAACTGTAGTTCCGAGTCTTGGTGCAAAAGCATGAATTTAATTTCCAAATACCTTTTAAGAATAGACATTAGATCTTCAAACTTTCAGTGTTTAACAGAACTGTAGTTAACTTCTTTTGCCTAACTGTAAAATGTCAACCTGGCTGTCTGGAGCTCGTGTGTTAATTAGGAAAGTGAGGCAGTGAAATTTCAAATGTTCCAGCAGCTCTGTCAAACGCTTCAGATCTTGAAACTACTGCTTAAGACACTGACAAGTGAGATGTTCATCATTTGTCATGTGAACAGATCAATTAGAAGGGAAAGGCTGCTGAAGTATTAATTGTGTGTCTCAGTAACTAAAATGCTAAAATTCTTTCCTTGCCTCTAAGCTCCAACATAAACAAATCATGGCTGGGATGCCAATGCTGAAAAGTTGACTCTGCAGTTCAAGCTTGTGCGTGAGAATTTAAAAACTTTGTTTCCCTAAAACTTTGTTTCCTGTTTAAAACCTTTCTCTATAAAAGCCTGGTTACAACTCCAGGTTTTCCTGTTACCTGTATGTAAAGATTGCCTGATGAAGCTCACAGTAAAATCGTTGAATGACGACTTTTCTAAAAGGGAGCCTAATTTTAATAAAAACACTTTGCTCTTTAAAATTTGGGTTTGTAATTAATACACTGTCCATACTTAGAAAAGAATACTTTTGGGGGAAGCAGTGTGTTGAAATAATCATGATTAATTATAGTGAAAGTGGAGAACTGCTTCAGAAGCAGTGGGAAAAGTTCATAGCACATCATTTGCTGATGAGGATGATTCATTCTTTTACCTGCAAGCTTTGTGCTAAATTACTTAGTGGGCACCAGTCAGAGTTGTTTCAGTGCACTGGGCAGAGGCTACACTGGAATGGACTCCATTAAAAGTACCTGGTAGGCTTGGGCTGTTACACACTAATCCCTAAGTAAGCATCTTATTTCCTTATTTGAGACATTGAAGATCATGGGACAAAATCAGTTTCAGCTCACAAGGCTGACATTGATAGCAGTCAGAGTAAACATACCACTGTATCCTGGAAAAATGGGATAATTTGATTATGCCATGTCACCACATCTTTCAACATCCTTATTCCAACAAAGACTCTCATGACCTTTGTATTGCATTGTGTGTATGTGTGTGTATATATAAACATAAATATATATTTTTATTGTGATAGCCACATAAAATCAACTTTTCTACAAACTTAGACATCTGTCACCTTTTTTGGACATAGAAGTGGCATATTTTTATGGAATAGCCTAGTATTAAATCTTTTTCTCCAGAGAAGTATGGAGAGGTGAAGAAGTTGTATACTGAAGTCATCTGAAAACTCACTGCACTGTTGGTGAAGCGAACCCATAGACACTTTACGCAGATTGTTCCTTTTTTGCTTAGAGCAGTAAGTTGGAAAAGGATTTTGAAATCTCAAAAAACTCCACTAGTGACTGGATTTAATGTGCAGTATGAATGTATCTTCTTTCTTTTTCCTTCCCTTTATCTGCATCATTAACCCTTCCAAATTTTCAGTGCTTTGGTTTCCCAAAAGAAATACAGAATTCTGCTGTGAAGTGTCCAGACACCTGGGACTCACTTTGAGGTACTGGCTTGCCTGCACTTTGCTGCACTTTGGATAAGGCAACCTCTGTGCCCAGACAAGCCAGAGAAGAGCCCAAATCTGTCTTGGGTTGCTTTGGGAACACAGGAGGCAACTCAGCAATTCCCATCATTTGACCTCTTACACTCTGGAATAGAAGAAAATGCAGAATCCACATTGAAATGGGTCAGGGCAAGGCAAGAGGTCAAAATGCCCTTTGAGGGGCTTGAATTGTGAATTCTGTTACATGCCCTCCCAGAGGTTCAGGGAGGGTAAATAACTAACAATGTCTTTGAAAGAATTAGGAGAGTCTCACTCACCACTTAATGTCACTCCTGCAGCAGTGTTTTATTAGTTTGAATAAAACGTATGTCTTTGTTTGGTTCATGGCTTTCTATTACAGTTATTTTTCAGTTGAGTCACTGTCTGTAAATATCATCTGAGGAGAAGCTGATAGTGTTTGTCTTGGATATGGGTGGGGAACACTTAAGACTGTCAGACGCTTGAGTGTTTCCACTGAAAAGGTTATTATAGCAGCTGTTAAATGCAGTGATGAATATTAGGAATTTATATTCATCTTGCATAAAATTGTTCTGATTCTGCTAACATTGACTGGCCAAAAAAAGGGGAGATTCTTTGCAACTACACAGACATTCTGAAAAAATGTCTTCGTTCTGAATTCTGCTTAAAAATGAATGCTTCTGTCTAAGTTCAGTGTTAGTAATTTTAACTCTTAAACGTGGCTGCATCTTAAAACATCTGGAATGGGACACACCAGCAACGGAAACAATCTTTCCTTCTTAGCACTTGGAAGAGTCTCCGTGCAGGCAGCTTGCAGGAGGGTCTGACTTTCATACACGGAGAATAGCAAGTTGGTTCTCTGAGGTATTTGAGTGTGTACAAAAGGTTCTTAAAGGACAGTTTTACTCAACAAAGAATAAAATTTTTAAAATACCTATTCATGCTGTAAAATTACTTTCTGGCTGTTACATGTTCTGAGCAGATGTAAAGCACTGAATTGCCACTCTTTTCATGCAGGCAGAGTGTAAGTCACTGGTCTGGTTATTGAGGTGACTAAACCGGGGAAAATATGTTTCCTTGTAGGTAAACTGGTATAATTTTAGTGTCTGAAAGGGTATTCTAGTGTCCTGTAGTGACCTTTATTTTTGTGTACTACTGAGACGTGTATATCCACCAGATGCTTAGACAGTCGGAGGTGTCATTCCTGTAGAGAAAGACTGGCACATCAGCTGGTTCTCAGTCATACAGGTTTTCTGTAATAGACATGAAATTAAACTGTGCTAAATGAAATACAAGATGTGGGGATTGATAACAGTGGTTTTGTTGTTGAAGGTTGGAGACGACCAGTTTAAAACTGAGGAGACTGTGTACTAAGATATCTCGTGACAGGTTATCAACTGCCATCTCCATTCGGCTGCAGGGGAAGGAAATGTGATTCTTCCTTGCCTGCGGGTAGAGAAAGACAGATCAGTGTCTTAAATGGTCCTGGAAAAGCTCATAATGAATAAGAAGTGAGTGTCCAGAATTGTACTTCAAAGGAAGATAAATTCTAATTGCAATTGAGGCAGAGAAGTCTTATGAGGGCTATCAAGGGGAGTGGAGCCTGTGTTTTGCAGGAAGAGAATGGCTGTGACTACTCTTTAACTACATGGATATATTAGCATTCCTGATGGCACAAGTGGTTCTTTTCAATTCTGGTGCTGGAAACACATGTGTGCATGAAGAGGTGACAGGTGACAACTTCACTAGAAAGACCTGTGGATTTCAGAGTACAGATTTTTGTTGCTTTCTTGGTGGAACTAAAACACAATTTGCAATTCTCCTGAAAATAAACTTCTAATTTGTTTAGTGAACTAAAAGTCATCAGCAAAAGACTAATTGTTTTAAAGTACCCTCATAGCTGGGAGTTTGCTTTTATAGGAAACACAATCAACTTTTTTAGTGGGAAATGGTAAACTTGAGGGGAAAGGGGAATTGCTGACAGCTGCCTGAGCTGAGTTGATGCTTAGTGTGATGCAGCACCATCATGCTATCATCACAGGTAGGGCTGTTGCTTAGGCAAGTGGTGTTATGTATTTATTGAAACTGCACATCTTCAGTCCTCTTAGTTTGGTGTCCTGTTCAATTAAAAAAACCTAAGAGACTTCCTGTAGCTGCAGCTCAGTGGCTGCCTTGCTGACAGTTGTAGTTAGCCCTGTAGAAGCCCTGAGGAAGTGCTGCCACGTGTCCTTTCACTGTGCTTTAAGGACCTTTTGAAGGATGACAACTTCCGATAGGGGTCACATGAGCAGCTACAGAACAGGATATTGTGGCATGTGTGGTAACACAGCTCTCAAGACCAGTCCTCAGGTGATGCTCTGCCTTGAGCAGAGACAGGAAAGTTTCTCAGAGTTGCTCTGTGTACGACCAGCTTTCATCTCTTGCTCACAGCCATAGTCAAAATGGTGGCAAATATTGGAAAGGCTTTTTACCATCCCCATTGTCTCTGGGTTTTTATTCTCTTTATAGTAGAATAGCAGTATGGTTTAGGTTGGGATAGACCTCTGAGATCACAGAATTAGAGTCCAAGTGTTAACCCTGCACTGCCAAGGCCACCACTAAACCACATCCTTAAGTGGCACATGCACAAGGCTTTTACATCTCCCATGGGATGGTGACTACACCACTGCCCTAGGCAGCCTGTTCCAATGCTTGACCATCTTTTCAGTGAAGAAAGTTTTCCTTACAGCCAGTCTAAACTTTCCCTGATGGAACTTGAGCCCGTTCCTTCTTGTCCTTTTGCTTGTTTCTTGGGAAAAGAGATTGACTCCTCTCACCTGGCTAAAACTTCCATTCAGGTAGTTGTAGAGAATAATAAGGTCTTCCCTGAGCCTTCTTTTTTTCCAGGCTAACTAACTGCAGCTCCCTCAGCCATTTCTTGCAAGTCTGGTGGTCTGGACCCTTCACCTCCTGGGTCGAGATAAGGGCAGGAAGAAAGCTTGTAATTTATTGTGTATGGCCCACTGCATGTTTTGTATTGGCTGTTTAGCAGTTCTGGTGTTTACAGATACTAAAATGGATCAACTCTAGTACCTAGACAAATACCAGTTTCAGGTAATGGATAACTTAGATAGTTGGAATTCAGCTGCCCAGTACACAAAAAAGTAGTTTATTCTGACCTAGAGCCTTTTTAAAATTTCAGGCTATATCTTTATCTATATAAAGAAGGGCCCATTTCAAGGGTTAAGCATTTTAGACAGTTTAGTAAATCATTCCCCAAGTAGCACAGCCACTGACATCTCATTTCCGAATTTCTTCTGGACTTTGTTCTCCATAAGGAGGTAACTATTAATCTTTGTCAGACTCACTGCATGTTTCGTGCTCTCTTTCTTTGCATCCTTGAAGGAGGAGACTGATTTGCTGTGTTCTGTTCTCCTCCTGTATCTGGCTCTTTTCCTGTACGAGTTGCTCTGTAACTTAGTTTTTCACATGGACTCCGTGTCCTTATCTGCAAAACCATCCTGTCCATGCATGGCCAGGGGAAAAAACACACAGGGTCCAGCAGAGATCAGTTTGAATCCTGGTCTCCTGAAGTGCCACAAGCTTCTGCTATTGCCCCTGCGTGGATGCCAGGTGCCCACCAAAGCCACTCTGTCACATCCCTCCTTAGCTGGACAGGGGGGAGAAAATTCTATTGAAAAGGCTTATGGGTCAAGATAAGTTCAGGGAGAGATCATTCACCAGGCACCATCACAGGCAAAGCAAACTCGACTCAGGGAAACCAGTTTTATTAGCAATAAAACCAGAGTAGGATAAGGAGAAATAAAACCAAATCTTGAAGAACACCTTCCCCCACCCCTCCCTTCTTCTCAGGCTTAACTTCACCCTGATTTTCTCTTCTTCCACCCCAGAGTGGCATAGGGGGATGGGGCATGGAGACTGCAGTAAGTTCAGCACACCTTATCTTTGCCACTTCTTCCTCCTCAGGGGAGGACCCCTCACACTTTTCCCCTGCTCCACTGTGGGGTTCTTCCCACACCCGTAGCCCCCCACTACCAAAGCCTTGCCATGCAAGTACCAATTTTGTTATGGTGGCTGATGAACTCCTGTATAGGCTCTGTTTCTGGAAAGGCAAGGCTTTGGGTAATTTTTTTTCCCACTAATCCACTCCCTTATGTGCTGTAATTTTCAAGGAGCTCAGTGATGGGCTTGGTAGCAGCAGCACCAGTTTGTCTCAGAAAGCACTGCGCTTAAGTTTCAGAAGACTTGCAGTCTTATTAATAAAACTTGCCATGTAAAAGAGGGGGATGGAATAATGTCAAAATAAAGTCTTTCTTAAAGCACCGTGCAGTTGGGTTTTTTTATTATTATTATTAAGGAGAACAGTTTTTAAAAGTCTGTTACCATGGCAGCAGAGCAGGCTGGCATCTCTGTATCTCAAAACCTCAAGTCTTGTTTGATTAAAGTAACGGTGGTGTTTCAGTTTGCTTGTCTTCAGAGGAAGGGTCTGTGTGATTGCACAGCAAACAGTGTTGGGTTCCTGATCTCTTTTGAAGCTGGGGTGGTCTAGTTAGCACACTACAGTTCCTCAGATTTCCTGTATGGCCCTTCAGGGGAGGGCAGAGAAGGAATAATTCTTTTAAGGGCAAACTCAAGCTGAACAAGGTAGTGTGCCCCTGATGCTGGAGAGTATGAGTCTCAAGCTGCTGTGCTGCTGTCATCTGTTGCTTTTCACACTGTTTGTGTAAAAGACAATTTTGTCAAGACCCTGGTGCTTACACCTGATCAGATTTTAAGATCTGAAGTGTAGAATCATGATAGAGATACCAGCTCTAGTCTTTTATTAAGGTTGTCGGGAGGATGTTGCAGGTGTTGCTTTGAAGAGAGTGAAGAAAGGAGTTTTGAAATGAGTTCTCTAGTACTTATCCAGGCACAGGGTTACAGCATCACTTCACACACTCATCATACAGAAAATACAGGCCCACAAAAGTTGAATTTATTACTCTTTTCCATGTACTCATGAAAAATGAAACAGAAACTACTAGCTTGTGGAGTATGAGGGATGATGGAAGGAGAAGAAAGACTGTAATAGATATAAACTTGTGTCATAGGGTACTTAATGTAGGCAGGAGTCAGGGACCAGGTTTGTTCACTTGGTAGATGCTGTGAACTGTTGCTGGGTGAGCCATACAGCCTGATGGTACAAATCAGCTCGAGCTTTGAGAAACATCTCCACTCCCTGTTGCTTTGCAGACCCGGTGTGCTCTTTCAGGCTGTCACACCCCAGCTGAGATGAAACCTATTTCCATGGCTTCTCTGATGGGCCGCCCTGGCACTTACCTCCGCAGAGGAGCAAGGCCACCTAATCCCACCTCTGTAAACAGCTCAATAAAATACTGATTATCTGATGTCCAGGTGCAGCCTTTCTCACAGTCCTGGTCTCAAAGATGGTTTGGGCATGTTCAGTGCTTAACAGGCACAGGAGGTAGTCGGGACAGGTATGCACTTTGTAAACAAGTGTAGTGCTGAGATCAGAAGTAGTGGTACTCACAAGAAGGAAAAACTCTCTAGACAAACAACAACCTGTCTGTTGGTATTTCCTGCCTCAGCTTCCTCATTGCCCTTGAACATGTCTCAGGTTGTTTTACTGATGTAAATCATAGACTTCCCTTCGCAGTCAATTTTCTTTTTCCTGGCTGGTTGAACAGCCCTGTGTGTTTTGAAGAATACTTTGCTCTTTTACCAGTCCTTAGGCAGTGGAATAGCTCACCCGCCTCCGTTTTTCAAAAGAATATGCTTGTGTCTGGGTCTTTGTTCTCCTAAGGAAGTGGGGGTGTTTGGGGCCTTGCAGAAGTTCGAAGACTCTGGTTGGCCCCTTCATCCCAGTGTGCTGCTGTTTGATTAGGGTTTGGCTGTTACTACACTGTTATCCTTGTAGTGCCCTGTGTTTCAGGATTTCTGCAGCTAAGCTGGAGGCAAAACAGATGAATCAGCATCCTGAAATCTAAGGTGAAGCGAAGAAATAACCTCTTCTATTGGAAGGAAGTCATAATCCCATGGCTCTGTGCAGATAACCTTCCTGCACGCATAACAAAAAAGAGCAGACAATAAATCAGTTCCAGACCAGCCCAAACTAGGGACACCTCAAAAATTGTGTGTGTGTGTGTATATCTATATATATCTGTATTACCTGAAAAATCCGCAAACATTTACAGTAGGGATACCTGTGTTATGGGTTTGTGTTTTTAATTTTGTTTGTTTGTTTTGTAATGTGGAGCATACCTGCTTGCCTTCACTTTCCCAGATTTCTTTGTGCAGACTTTTGTTTCTACCCTTCAGAATAAAGCTGCCATATGTGACTTTTAATATGTTGCCTAGATTAAAGAGGCTTAAAAGACGTAGTTCTCAGTGAGAAGTAGTTTTCTTAAGAGCGTGCTTGATGTTGGCTTTGATCTTGTTTATTACAGTGATCTTATTGTAGGGATAATCATAGAGGGAAAAAAACCTGGTACCCTTATCTTTTAAGATCATGTAGGTTGGTCTTAGTTAATTAGTAACCGGAATGAAGCTCTTGCAGCTTATAGTAACAGTGAGATTTGAAAACTACAAGCAGAAGTGTTAGAAAAACATAACGACATAAAATCCTATTTTAAGGAAAATATTTCACTTGTGCGTGGTTATTTCCTTGGAGTTAGTAGATGGTCCAGCCCATCTGTAAACAATAATATTGACTGTTTTGGCACCAGCCTTGGCTCAGATGTGTCTGCACGTGAGCAGGCTTGATTTTTGCTTCAGACGATAAAAAGCATTAGGAAGGGGGTAGAATGTCACGCTTGCTGTTAAACAGCTCCTGGAAGCTTTAGTACTTCAGCTTGTTTTGATCTCTGTTTACACAATTTTTCCTTTTCTTTCTTTTTCTCTTCTTTTCTCTCCACCGCTATAAATCAGCGGCTTCCTGTGCCGATCAACCTGCCGTGGCACCTGGCGTACGGTGCCCTCCTTTCCAGTAAAGAGTCTAGACAGCAAATTCCCTGGAAGCGTATGCCATTCCGGATCGTTATGCCTTTTTGCTTTTTTGTGGAGGCTTTTTAGAAACTGCATTACCTCACCCGTCGGCCTGGAGATTGCGCAGCCCGCGCCGCTGATAGGGCTGCAGAGCCCCGCGCAGAGCCAATGGAGAACTTGGGCTGCAAACTCTTAATGAGCAAAAGAGCAGCGGCTCATTTAGGGCTCCATGGTTAATGTGGGGGCTTTTTTTAAGTGTTACTTCTGAAAGACAAGCCACTTAACAATTATGTGCCATATTGCTGACCGGTGAAGCTGAACAAATAGCTATTTACATTGACAGATCAGAGGAATGTGTAAGTGCATCGTGGTAACCTACATTTTCTGTGCCAAGAGATTTGCAGCTGACTGCCTGGGTGACTCACTCCTTGGATTAGGAGATGAGGTAATGCTTTTGAGATACAGGGTGATGTCATTCCTTTACCTGAGCTGCATGCCGATGCTAGTTGCTAGTACTTTCAAGGAAAGTCCCTTTTCTGCTTCTGATGTACTAGAGAATGAGCTGCATAATTCAGATAGATGTTGTTATTAATGTCCTTCCAAAGCCTCTGGCTGAACTGCTCTTTTGAAAACAGATGTCACCACAAGTGGCCACAAATGCCTTTTGTTACACATGTATGTGGGCACCTGCAAGTGGCACATTTGCATACCTGTCCAATTCTTCAAATAAAACTATTTTGTTAAAAGAAGACCTTCGTGGTAATCAGGTGCTGTCTCTTGTCAGCACCGTGTCATGTAATCCACTTATAGATAGAGTCATCTTAAAAGAAGGTGATTTTTTCCCCCCTGTTCTGTTTCTGTAGTGAAATAGCTCGTTTGTCATGGTTAGTAACCCGAATGTCTCACTTGCACTTAGGGTCAGTTTAGCCATATCCACTCCTGCTCTGGCATTATCCTTCACAGCAACAGCTTTTCCTGCTGCCTGTGCTCCGTTTCCTGATGTGTTCATGGACAGCAGCTGTGTCTTTTCTCAGCTTTTTCCCTCCCAATGTCACCCAGGACGTGTTGCTCCTGTGGATACCCTCGAGCCTGGGAGCACAGACAGGTGATCAGCAGAGCTGACCAACAGTGTCATCTGTCCTCTGCAGCTTATGGGGACCGAGATTTTAACAGTTGAGCAGGCAGAGAGAGCCACTGTCAGGGAATTTTTGAAGCCATAACCTGATTTGATCCATATATTGGGAGTATACAGGTGTGTATTGCTGAATCAGCTTCATGAATCTTGGAAATTTGGGTGTGGTTCCTAGAAATGGCCAGTGTGTGTGTGTTGTTTGCTGGTGGAAAATTTCCTACTCGGGCCCTGGAGCGAGAGCTTTGGGACAGGGGAGGCACTTGAGGTGACGTGTCATGCTGTCCCCAGAGCTTGCAGTTGCCCGCAATGTCTTCCTTGCTCAGCAGCAATTCCTCAGCAGATCACACTGCTATTCTCCATTCTTCACAAACCATGAATGGTCTCCAGCCCTTGGAGCAGAGTATCTCATACTGGCATGGGCCTTCAGACTACTTGCACGTGCATGGATCATGGGCAGATCCATTCAGAGGATTTGTTAATGCAAAGTAACAGCTGCACAGGCTAAAAGTTGTCATCACAATTACTATGGGCTTCTGAAAGAATATATTACAGAAATATTTTGTGGTATTACTCCTCTGTGTTGAATGCTTTAACAAGGTACTTCCCCCATGGTTACAGCTGCAATTTTTGTACTGGCGGTTTGGTTTTAAAAAGGTGTTTTCCAAATCTTCCCAGTCTTTTGTTTCTCATGACCATAAGGTTGCTCTTGAATAGGAATGTTTATGTAAACCTTATTTGTGTGCTTTATTTCTCCAGATCGGGTGCTCTCTACAAATGACACCCTCCACCAGAATATTTGCTTTTTTTGTTGGTTTATTTCTGTGTGTGTGTATAGGGCTGTGTGTGCTTATTTTTCCTCCCAAATAGTAGGCTATAATGCAACTTTTGTGTATCACATGCAACGTCTTTTCCAGGATGTTTGGCCTTTATTGCCATAAGGTAAATATCTGAGAGGGAAAGAACACACCTAGTTTTGCTTTGTAAAGAGCTTCACAGCTAATCTCGTGTTTATTTTTATAATCTCTCCTATTACACATTGTGCTCCTGAGAGGAGTTTATATTTCAATTGTCTGTCATCATGAGGCTTTTCAAAGCTGGAAAGCATTGGTGTTGGATCCTTTAGGGATCTTAAATACCAGCAGTGTGGGGTAACGCGCCTGAATTTTCTTTTTAATTGAGTTGTATTGAACAGTGTATGAGGAGATACTAGTCACGGCATGCACACATCTACAACATCTGACTTTCCTTCCTTGTTCAGGTGAATCCCAACTTTTCTTAATGCTGTTTGTTTGACTGTGACCCAGTTAGAGGAATAAAAAGTTCCATGTTATATGGAATTTGAATTATGCAGATGATGTGATTTCAGATCCTCACACTGGCTCCAGAAATAATAGCAAGAAACCTTCTCTATCTTTTGTACCACTTTTTAATACACATCTAGGCCTTGGAGTCTGAGCAGGAATATTTTTTTCCAAGTGACTAACACACATGTACCAGAAGCAGTCTTTAATTCCTAATGTGCCAAGTATCCAAATTTAATGTAATTATGTTGTAGGGTACTGCCCAAATGGACAGAAGTTCTGAAAAAGCACTAAAACCTCCCATGTTAATCCATATCCTCAGAAGCTAAGATTATGTGGATTACAGTTTCTCACTGTTCTTGATGGGCACAGCCAGTGTGGCTCCACAGCATTAGTTATGGTCCATCATGCTGATAATGAGTTTCTTAATAAGTCCCTTAGTACTCACTGACAATGACTCATACTTCTGAACTAGGATCTCCTTGAAAATCTCTGTGTAATGGATGAAATGTTGTATCCCAGTGAAGATTTTTTTTCTTACTTGTGTGTTTAGGGAAAAGCCAGGCAATTTTTAAAGGAGCAGTGTGCTTAAAGATAAGTTCTGAGGAGAAGACAGATTTAACTGTCTGGAGAGGCAAAGGTCAAATGTGAGCTCTGATCTCAGTAATAAATGCTCTCTCTGCTTTACAGAAAGTTGGATATTTTGGAATAGACATTAATCGTGAAAACAGCCTCAGTTGTACTTTTAAAATTACTCTATCTTGAAACTATCACAAATAATCTGCAAAACTTTACACTTTAACCAGTGCCTGTCTCTTGGAGAATGCTTCAACCCACATCATATTTTCTACAGTTTTGGATGAAACCTGTCAACTCATCGAGCTTTCAAGTGTTTTGAAGAAGTGTCACACACTGAACTGTTTTTTAGATAAGAATAGTGAAATATGGATTTGATTTGAATGCCTGAAAGTTTTCTGTCTTAAGTATAACTTTGAAAAATAGGACTCTGAGATACAAAACCATTAGGACACTGGAGCATAATGCACTGGACTTGCTTATACAGCATTTCTGTTCCCTTTTGTGGTCTGTGTGTTTTGATAACGTTATGGTTAAATCATAGCTAACCTTGAATTCAATGATTTTAGGTATTTGGAAACAAGATGATTATCCCTTCCTTGGATGGGGACCTCTTCCAGTGGGATCGGGATCGAGAGAGCATGGAAGCTGTTCCTTTCACTGTTGAATCTCTTCTTGAGTCATCCTACAAATTCGGCGAGGACGTTGTCTTGGTTGGGGGAAAGTCTTTGACCACCTACGGGCTGAGCTCCTATTCAGGGAAGGTACGAGCCTGAAAAGGTGTTTTGTGTCTGTGTGTTTCGAGCTCTGCCTTGCAAACAGGTAACTCTTGAAGTTTAAACTGTGGTGCAGCTCAAGTGTTTAACTGCAGGGCACAAAAGGGCACAACCTGAGCTTGGTGGGCTGCAGTAGGTGTCCTGGCACTGGAACCTCCTGCTGCCTGGGAGCTCCTGCTCTGCCCCCTGTGCTGGCTTTAACCCTTGTCTCACCATTTGCTAACCCAGCAGAGCGCTGTTCACTTTTTACTGGATTACTTTTGTGCTGGGTTAGCGGTAGCAAGGGATCAGGGAGTGCCAGAGCCAGCACCAGGGAAGTGACAGGGAATTTGTCACCAAAGCATACTGAGAGAATAAGAGGGATGAGCCCTTTCTGTGGGAGGAGTTCAGCTTTATCATCTGGCTCTGCTTGAAGTAGACTTTGCAGTTCAGCTGACTGTGTATCAATGAATGCTTTAGGTGACACCTTTTTTACAACTAATCTCAGATTTTTCAAAACTAATGACAGAAAAATTCAACATATGCAAAAGTTAAAGACTTTTAGTTGTTGTCAGTGTGTTTACTATCAGAAGTTCTCCTTATATGTTAAATGTCAGATGTCATTGAAGTGCGTGTAGATACTTTGTGTAGTGAGGAAGAGACATTTGGTGATTCAGAAGCGTTGCATTTTAAACCAAGTTAAAAATAGATTCAGTTTAAAAAAAAGTTCCCAGTGTTTGTTTTCAACAAAATCAGGGTGGTGGGTTTGTTTTTCATTTTCACCATACATTTTAATGTGGAACACTTCTATGATGTGGTGTGGAATCATAACCCCAAACCAGAGTTCATGTTCTTGAATTCCTTTTGATTTCCTCCCTGTAGCAGAGGGCTCTGTGCACCAACAGGCTCCTCCTTCTCCAGTGCTCACAAGAGGAAATTTTCGTTTCTGTTTTGATTCACAGTAGCAAATCTGCCTCTTAGAGAAATAGTGCCTGACTCTTCCTTCCTAAGAGTTTGGGCACTGTTGGAAACTGTGTGACTGTGAGAGTTCATTAACGTTTTGTTTTCCTTTTAATAGCTGACAAGGCAAAGTGGTATTTTATATAAATCAATAGTACTTCATTTGAATGTGATAGAGTTATGCTGAGACAAATATGACACGAAAGCAGAACTGTACTGTGGGTCTTGAGGAATGTTCTTTTGATGTAGAAATAGTGGGAAAAGAGAGAGCTCAGATTTCTTTGTGTTAGAAGTACATGCAAAATACAGTAAAATGGTAGTCAAAATAGCACAGACTGTAAACTTTTTAGAATCCTTTGAAAGTTTTTGTTCTGAAAAGCCGTTATCTCTTAAACCAGGCTTTTCAACATCCCTCCAGTCGAACATCTAAAGTCATGGAGTTCCAAATTGCCTGCCAGCCAAGAACAGGCTGCAAGGCTTGTTAGCTTTGAATAGTGCAGTTGATTATCTTTGTTTTGAAGTTGCACATGTGAGCCTGCCTTGTCCCTCAGGTGAAGTACATCTGCTCAGCCGTGGGCTGCCGCCGCTGGGACGATGAGGAGACAGAGCAGGAGGAGACGCTCCTGCTACACCGCACCCAGAAAACCGTCCGAGCCGTGGGGCCACGCAGCGGCAATGAAAAGTGAGTCTGAGAACTGTTCAGGAGCAGTCCCTTAGAGATGGTGAAAAGATAGCAATCAGATCACTGTTGCTTCCTTTGTCCTTGCTCACCTCGGAAAAGTTTGTCACTGCTGTACTGCAAATGTCACTGTAATACTTGTTCTAACTTGCTTTTGTACAAGAGGAGACAGTTTAAAAGTCTCCTTATAATCTACTCGCTTTAAGGTTCTTTACCTACTAATGGTAACTGTCACTGCGGAGGGGGGTTATACATGATGTCTTAAGCTTTCATTTTAAGTTGATAATTTAAATCATTCTTACAAGTATGTTGTTCATTCCATAATGTTGGTGGTCTGTTCTTTCTAAGCTGTAGAAACTGGTTCAATCTGTGATTTTTCTAACACTGTGACATTGAAGGTTTAATACATCAAGATTTCTGTAAAATTACAGACATGTATTTTCTGGGAAAAAAAAACCAAACCCACGTCATAAAACACAGAAAGCTGGGTTCTGTACATAGATACAAGTAACTACCCAGCAACAAAGTGGAGAACCAGTCATTCCCTGTTCCCCTGCTCCCTCTTCTGTTTGCAGCAGGATGTGACAGGTTGTGAATTTGTAGCCTATCAGAGAGAGCCTAATGAGAACTCAGTAGATTAACAGATCAGATGTCTGAGAGGATAAATCTTGGTTTCTGTGTTTCTTGGAGACAGATACTAGCCAGGAGAGGTATGTCAAAACCATAGTATTCTTGTGTCCCAGAATCCTCCTGTCTTTGTGGTGAGAAAGAGGTGCTTTCTTGGTGACACAGAATGGGCAAGAACCATCTGGGATTTTAATCCAGAGAAAGTAACATCTTTAATAAATCGACTGAGTATATAAAGTAGGCCAAACTTTTACCATAAGGGTGTAACTCCTTTGAGGAGCCCGTTTGGGCTCGTGGTGGTTGCCAGACTGTTTCTTTACCATGGCTTTAGGAACCCAAATATACTGTTCAAGAAATATTTACCCCTTCATGCTGTCCAAGACACAAGCATGCCATAGTTTTCCCATCTGTATCTTTGCTGATTTACAAGAATTGAAGAGGTTTTTGCTGTGCAAGAAAACAGTGCTCCTTACACATTTCATTATACATTTGTCTTTTTTTGGTGTTAACCTGTGGGACATGAGGAGTCCTGGTTTCATGAAGCACCTGTCAAGGGATCTGTGTTAGGTTGTATGTGGGCTTAAACAAAAATGACATTGTCCCTTTCTCAGTTTGAAAAATGTTATGTTTCCAATTCAATCCACTTAATTAGTGAAGAGAAAAATGGCTTGTTAGAATGCTGCTTCCTAAGAGCTTTGTACTTATTGCTTTCATCAGCTACAGAATGTTTTCTTACTAAGCAGACCCAGCTTTAGTGCTTGATGATTTTAATTTCCCACTTCATACACTAAACCTTTAATGCCATTGGCCCTACTTCACCAGCTTTTTTCTCAGTTCACCCATCATATTGGACAACATTTCTCAGCTTGTTTGATTTGTGTTCTGGATTAGAACTCCCCTCCTGGTAGAGTTTTGTTCATTTGGCAGTCTGAGAGTTTACTGTGAAAATATCGGCCAAATGTAGGTATTTCAGTTTAGAAATCTTCTGCACAGAGGACTAGGGACTTCCTTGGAAAAGAAAAGCTGTTTCTACAAAGGTTTTCTCTTTTTCTTTGAGGTGGAATTTCAGTGTTGGTCACTTTGAGCTGCGCTATGTCCCAGATATTGAAACTAGAGCAGGATACATTGAGAGCAATTTTAAATCAAATACGAACAAAGAAGAAACAAAAATTATTTCAGATGTGGAGGAGCAGGAAGCTATGATGAAAGACACAGTGATAAAGGTCTCCGTGGCTGACTGGAAGGTGATGGCTTTTAACAGACGAGGAGGACATCTGGAATGGGAATACCAGGTAGGGGGAAAGGCAGAATATTAAATATCACAAAAGTAGACGTTTTGAAGATGTCTTTCATCTTTGGTTTCAGGCACTGTCTTTGTAAAGGAGCACACATCTGCTTGTATTTTTTTAACTGAAGTTCTGACTTTGAGCTGCTGCATCTGTTACAAAAATTTAAACAAGAAATTTAAGCACTTTGTTTTTTATTATTCTTATTTAATAGCTCGTTAATATAACATTAATTTTCCAATTACCTCTCTCCCGTTCAGTTTTGCACTCCAATTGCTTCTGCATGGCTGCTTAAGGATGGCAAAGTAATTCCAATCAGTCTGTTTGATGACACAAGTTACACAGCAAATAATGAGGTGCTGGAAGATGAAGAAGATCTTGTGGAAGCTGCCAGAGGGGCCACAGAATCCAGTGTCTATTTGGGTGAGACACCAACTGCAGCATTTTCTGTAGTAAACATTGTTCATTTCTCTGTTGAAGTTGTAGTAAAGCAAATCTTGGTGTACTGGTAGATTTCTAATCCATAAATCTTTTCCATTTTGATTCTGAAACGTTCATTGCTTTGTAGTTTCAGTACGTTGAAGATGACTGAAAGTCTTGAAACATTAGAAGACAGGTTGACAGCTAACAAAGCAGCCTTATTGCCCATTAATTTGTAAACTGATTGCAGTAACTTGCTGTGAAGAAAATTCAGATAAGATTTTACATGGCTTAGTTTTCATCCAGCTGGCAGGATACATTGGATGTGGTTTGTGACAATTTGAAGTAGAGTGGCTCAAGGTCCTCCTCCTCAGCTGTCTGTCTCTGGGAAGTAAATGTGCCTTAGTTTTCTAAGACTTGGTTTGCCTTAGCCTTTTTCTCTAAGTCTTTGCACCTTGTAGCTTTCCATTTAATGGTTAGAATGACAGATAAAGAATAACACTAGGAAGAAGCCAGATTGTTCCAGCCTTCCTGGTAATGGCTGTTTTGTGCAGCATTAACAAGGGTAGGAAGTTTGAATGGAGTCTTACATCTGCAAATCCCAAACTCCTTTATAGCTCTAAAAAATTGCCAGGTTTCCAGCAGTAAAAACAAGATGTCCTGAACTCTTGCTTTCCTAGAACAGAGGGAGGATATTACTTGAATTCATCCAGCCTAGCAGAGTCAGTCTCTCAGGTTCTCAAAATATGAAGGAATATTTTCAAAAATGTTTTTAACCATGTATTTTGACTAGACAGTTTTATTCCAGGGGTGAAGAGAACCAAATCTAAAGACTAATATGCATCCTTCTTTATTACTTAGGTATGTTCAGGGGCCAGTTGTATCTTCAATCATCAGTCAGAATTTCTGAGAAATTCCCAACCAACCCAAAGGCTCTGGAATCCAGGAATGATAATTCAATTATTCCTCTTCCCAAAATCAAATGGAAACCTTTAATCCGTAAGTAACAGTTCCGTTTTGTTTATTACCTTAGCTCAGAAAAGACAGGACATCTTTCTGGTTTCCAGTATGTTTCAAACTAGTCTGATTTTTCCAACTGTAAACTACTTCAGGAATATCTCTGTGCTTTAAGTGTTTATTTTTTTCTAATTAAATGCTTAATGTCTGTTTTCTTTTATTATGGATTTGACAGGGTCTTTGTTAGTAATGAAATATTGGGTCTTCTTAATCCAATTTTTCAACAAAAAGAGGAAGATGTTTTTTGCAGTGATGTGAATATGAGTGAATTGAGTTGTCAAGGAGGAGAATTATTAAGTAACTGTTACCTTAAAGTACCTTTCTTGATGTTTCCTTCTATAAATTTACTTCTCATGGCCTGATTCAAGAGGCATTTTGTAAGATTATGCAATTGGAGTTCTTTATAAATTAATGTGAAAACAGAATTTTACAAACAATTGACATTTTATATACTCTGGAGAATAAGCAGTCTGTACTTGAAATAAAGCTCAGGAAATTTTTGTCTTTCCTATGCTTAGATTCCCCTTCCAGGACTCCAGTGTTGGTGGGCTCTGATGAGTTTGATAAGTGTCTCAGCAATGACAAGTATTCTCATGAGGAATACAGCAACGGAGCACTGTCAGTTCTGCAGTACCCATATGGTAGGTGCACTTCCAGACTTCGAAGTGTTTCAGATACCCAGGTTTTATTATCTTTGAATTTCAATAAATCACCATTTGTTTGACCTTATATATGTGTATTTTTTTCAATATTTAATGAACTAGGAAATTATTGCCCAAACTAGGATTTCCAGATTGTGATATAGGTACAATTAGTGCAACATAAAGCACAACAAAATGCCAGGAATTGCTACTGTTACAGAAGAGCTGTTGTGTGTGCTGCTGTTGCCACTGAGAGTTGTTTGGAGTGGAAAAATCTTGGGAATTACTTTTTTCAGAATTTACCAACAGTGCTGGAGACTCAGGATGGTTGTCACAAGTTTTCCATATGGAAGCTGTTCTGGTTTAAAGCTAGGGAGATGTAGTTGCTGTCCACAGCATTAATTAACTGAATTTGCTTATGTGCCATTTAAAATTGTGGCGCATGGAAATAAAAACACGCCATGTCTGTTGAGGAGACCTATTAATGAGAAGCCAAAGTTGCTTTTTAGGTACCTGCAAGTAAATCCGTGTTCTCTTTGTGTGTTTTATACGCAGATAATGGTTATTACTTACCCTACTACAAGAGGGAGAGAAATAAACGTAGCAACCAGATCACAGTTAGATTTTTTGATGACATGAATTACAAGAACATTCGCAAAAAGGATCCTGTTCTTCTGCTTCACTGGTGGAAAGAAATTGTTGGCACCATTGTGTTTTGTATCGTGGCCACGACCTTCATTGTGCGCAAACTCTTCCATCCCCACCCTTACAGCAGAGTAAGTACTTTTTTCTGAATCCCAAATACAGAAGGAATTCTTTTAGCTGTTCCTTTCGGTTTGGACTCTGCAATGAGTAATATTAATAAGTTAATAACTAATGAGATAACAAAATTAAAAGCCTAAATTTATTGTTTAATCTGTGTGTGAAGGCTGCCAGCTGCCACATACAATTTGCCTAACTGCTTCAGCAAGCAGATTAGACTGCTTGTGACGTGTCTGGAGATATTTGTTTAATGCCATATCTAGGGTACAAACCAGTCTCAGGCACTCAAGGAGTTGATTTTGTTTGTTTGTTTGTTTTGTTCTTGTTTTGGAAATCCTTGTTAGCTGCGGAAGGAGTCTGAAACACAGTGTCAGACTGATTCTAAGTATGAGCCCACTTGTGGAGACATTAAAGACAACAGCTGGAGTGATGCCAAGAACTCTGGATATGTGTCAAGGTGAGGTCTGTTCAACACAACATAAACAGGGTGTTTAATCAGTGTGGCTGCTAATACTATCTGGAGATAGAAGGAGTAGGTGTTCACCTGTTCTTACCTGGGAACTCCCAGTCCTCTGACATTGCAGGATAATCAGCAACTGGCACAAAGGACTCTGTGACCCCATTACTCATGGGACATTGCAGTTATGGTTAGTCTCAGAAATTCCAGAGAGTCAACAGGTTACATTGATCAGAAGTATTGCTGTCGTGTTCTTGCTGATACGCAAAATGGGGGATTGATCCTTGTAGCTCTTAATCAGTGTTTACTCCATCTGTTCCTGGGTTTATGGTGTAAGGCAGAGAAAGGCAGTTGCAGATGGAAACAGATGACATTTTATATACTCTGCAGAATAAGTAGTTTCTACTTGGAATAAAACCTTTATTAGTTTTACAAAGGAATTGGTTAAGACAAAAGGCTTAACAGGGGCATGCCATTATGCTCCAGAGCAAATGTGACCATTTCCTGTATGTTTGTAACGTAATGAAAGTAAAAACAAAAGTGTTTAAAATGAGGAAGAGCAAGAAAAGTAGTGATATTTAAGAATAGTGATGTTTTGGATGTGATGTTTAGAATGTCTAGTTGCAGAAACAGTTATTTGGGGTAGGGTGAAAGGTAAATCATGATTTAGAAAATACACAGCTATAGAGATGTGGGCTATATACTCAGGATCCAGTAGGCATGCAACTTGGTGATCTGAAAAACTTCTTCAGTTTGTCCAGTGCATGCAGAATGGATCCTGCTGGTCTGTGATAAATTCTGCATAAATACATATTTAGCAACTGTCCCTTTCATAGATAGGGAATTGCTCACAGTGGGTGAGCAAGGAAAAATAAGAAATTCTGCAAGTCCTTCAGCATGTTTTGCCTGTACAGAACTACTTCAGTCATGGTAATAAACTACTTTACTTTTCTATCTATACTGATGCATTTTTCTCCTCTATCCTCCCTCCCTTCTTCTGTCCCTTCTTCACACCCCTCTGTTCCCAGATATCTGACAGATTTTGAACCAATTCAGTGTCTGGGTCGTGGAGGTTTTGGAGTGGTTTTTGAAGCCAGAAATAAAGTAGATGACTGCAACTATGCCATCAAGAGGATCCGATTGCCCAACAGGTAGTGAATGGGTTTGTTGGGACACAGAACAGTGAATGAGTGGTGGGATCCCATCCTACACAGAACCATCTGCTCCTGAACTGATTTCCCAAATATTTCATTAAGATGAATGACATACTTTTTAATGGGGAGCTGAGTTAGTTTTGGCACAGAGAATTTGGCATATGCAATCCCAGCAGAGGTGACCTGCTTGGCTAAAATACTTGCATAGCTGATCCCTTTGTGGGGATGCTGCTCCATGGTGATTTCCTTGATGAATGGAGCCTTTGCTAACAGGACCAATTATTGCAGTGCTGTTAATGTGCTTCTCTCCTTCCTCTCCTTGCCTTTCCAATTCCACCTCCTCTTTCTTTTCCCTCTCCCTCACCTAATTTTTTGACTCCATTTGCCCATTTGTTTCATTTTCTGGTCCCACAACCCCTACCTTTTCTCTCAGTCATAGGTGGTCAAGCCATGCTGCTGAATTACCCTACCCAGAGCTTGCAGCACTTCCTTTTAGTGGGAGATGGGAGACACTGCTTCTGGAAATCTCAAGTTAGAACAGCAAGAGGGAGGGGGTAAAGCTATGAAATCTAGAATTACTATTTTTTTTAATATGGTAAATAAGCGTGACTATTTAAGATAAAAGATGTTGTTCAGAAATTTAAGGTATGAATTCTTCTAAATTCTTCTTTTCCAAGCATATTCAAAGCTATTAAAGAAAAGCATCAGGCTTTATTTGGTCCAGTTACAGTCTTATGAAGAGAGATAAATTCCTTCAGTAAGACAGGAGGCTGCCTGCTTTCCTGTCCACAGAACAGAAATAGTCCTTATGCAACCTCTTTACCTATGCCAATTAAAAAACAAATACTAAGGTATTGCTGTCCGTCTTTTGTGTCAGTGTCTTCTACATCCCTGTAGAATATTGCTGTTTAAAATATTTTTTTCTATCCTTGAGAACAGTTGAGAGGAAGATGAACTTTTTCATCTTGTTTTTGCTGTCTATAATTATGTGAAAATGGAAGACTAAATACTGAGCCATGAGGAGCACATTCTGCTCCTCCACACTTCTAAGCTACAGGAGTTACTCTAGGGAATTTACAACATTTTTGTTTTGATGTGAAAAGCAATGCTTCTGGCCTGGTGTATACTAGGGCAGCTTTGAGTAAATTCCTTTGCAGAAATCTTTGTGCTGTGCTGTTGCTTTTTGTGACCAGGTGTCTTTTTCTCCTCACCCCAAACTGTAGGGAGCTGGCTCGTGAAAAGGTGATGAGGGAAGTCAAGGCTTTGGCTAAGCTCGAGCATCCCGGGATTGTTCGGTATTTCAATGCATGGCTGGAAGCTCCCCCTGAGAGATGGCAGGAAAAGATGGATGAGCAGTGGTTAAAAGATGAAAGGTAACTCATGGGGCCCTTTTTAACAAGTGAAGGTGAGATTGTATGTCAAGAGAACTAGAAAACTGGTAGAGGATCCAGGAAGATGGAGAGACTGTCTCGGAGAGAGATGGTTGTTAACTTAGCCTGCCAACTTTACAATTGAACAGATAAAAATGTATCACCCTTCTGCATAAAGTTCTTGATTTATGGGTCCTCTCTTGTGTTAAGGTCCTTCTTTCAGCTTAGGAAACACCACGTGGTTCTTAGTTGAACTTGCGTAACTGAATCTTGCAGTGACTGGAAGCATTGCTGCTGTGATTCAGTTTCAAACTTTGGCATCTCTGCCTTCTTTGTTCCTTCCTACTGCTTTCTTCCTCTTCATTGTCTAGAGTTAGATGGACCTGAAACCATACTCAATGAATTTATTTCAGCAGAAATATGCGAGGGCTAATCAGACTGACAATTTGTGAAGCTTGGTAGAAGTAGGTTCAAAACGGAAAATTAGATAAAGGAGTTAGAGAATGTGAAGAGAGAGGAAAAAGTGAGTGTATGTTGGCATTTATAGAATGAGGCCTGATACAAGACTGCTGGGTGGTTTCATAATAACATGTTAACATGCCTCACAATTTTTAGACTGCAGCGACCTTTATATTTCAGGCAACAAATTAACATTTCACAGCTGTAATTCTTCCAAGGCACTTTAAATAGTCCTTACAGTGCGTGTTCCAAAGGGCTGGATTTTTTCAAACTGAAGATGAGCCTGATTGCACATTAGGAATCCAGGCAGTAGAGCTTGTTAAATATTCCTTTATCAACACTCTTGTTTCAATGAGAGAACACTACCCTTGCTAAGACACAGATGCTAAATCCTGGTTATTAGAGATTCCCACACTTGGGTAGTCATTCCCTGTTGCAGTATGACACAGATGTCAGGGGTAGCAGTTGTTAATACCTGGGCTTTTAGAAGTGCATTTCTAGTGGAATGATTGGAATCTACTACAATTTCTCTAATACTGATCTCTCAACTTTGTCTTTCAGCACTGATTGGCCACTCAGTTCTCCCAGCCCCATGGATGTCCCATCATTTAAGATCACAACAGAGCCATTTTCAACAAAGGAACACATTGAAGTTACTGCAGCTTCATCGGAGAGGGTGAGGTCTGTGGGGATACCCTGTGGTCAGTCAGATTCATCTGGAAGCCAGTTTTCCCCTCTGGAATTTTCTGACACAGACAACAGGGACTTGCAGCACTCAGAAGATCCACTATTAAACCTTCAGGACAGTGTCCTTACAGGCTGTGATGTAGAAGACAGTACTATCAACAGTAATGAGCTGGGACACTCCTTGGAAATATGTTCTTCAGCTGTTCCTGTTGTCCATCTAAAGGAAGGGACCTCCTCCTCTATCGTGTTTGAGGATTCTGGCTGTGGAAATGCCTCTAGTAAGGAAGATAAAGTTGATGTTTCACATAATGAGGGTCCTTCTGAGGATAAAGGGAAAAGTACAAAGGAATCTGATAACAAGAAATCTGCTTCAGGAAGTCCCCTCTCTGTTTCTCCTCCAAGGCCAACAAGTTTAAGCCTGGACCTTTCTAAAAACACTGCAGAAAAAGTCAAACCCACCTCTCCCAAGGTGTATCTGTACATCCAGATGCAGCTCTGCAGGAAGGAGAACCTTAAAGACTGGATGAGCAGAAGATGTGCCATAGAGGAGAGGGAAAGGACAGAGTGTCTGCAGATCTTTCTGCAGATTGCTGAAGCTGTTGACTTTCTGCATAGCAAAGGATTAATGCACAGGGATCTCAAGGTTTGTATCCATAGGTTGCTGTATGTGGGAGGAGTGTGGCACTGGAGACAAAGCCTGCCAAAATAGCTGACTCCTGTCAGTGACCTCAGCATGGGTGTTAAAGAAGCTGAACCAATGTCTGTACAATAATCTGGAGGTGCAGTGCTCCAGGAAATAAACATTCATCACTTGTTACTGCAATTAAAGTCTTTCGTACAGCAAGACTTCTTGTACCTGGCATAGATCAGTGGCATTTGTCCTATGGTACTTGTAATTCATGTTCTTTGTACAGGGTTATTCAGTGCTGAGCTGTGTGACAAAGCTATTTTGGATCCTGTTCTACTATTTCAAGTGAAGCAGATAATTGGCAGTGTGGAGCTTCCAGTTGGACTTGATCTTAAAAGTCTTTTCCAACCTAAATAATTCTGTGATTCTAATTCTGGTATTTTCCTTCTTTCTGTAGCAATAACAGCCTAAAAGGAGCAGTGTTAGAGAAAGTAAAAACTCTTGGTTAGAGAAAGTAAAAATTAAATATTACTGCTCTGGAATTGACATGTAAACTGTCCTGGAGTGGAATTGTGAGCCAGTGCCAGCAACCACAATGAAGCTTTCTGAAAGATTCACACTGTTTTTAATGTCTCATAGCATCCAGACAGTGAGGACTGGGAAAAGTGGTTTGCACCTCTGGTGTATAGTGTAACTGAAGTTAGGAGTAACTTGTACCTTTTCTTTCATTTTCTTCATGATCCTCCTACCTCCTATGCTAGTGCCTGATTTTGCTGCAGCTTAAAGCACTGGAAGTGTCAGTATGTGTGGCCAAGCTCTGAGAAATTGATTCCTTTGGCCAAATGTGGACAGTTCTGTTTCTCCTTGCTTCCTTGAGGCGGCATTAATACCCTACCTCAGTGGGGTGATTACTGAAATGACTGTGGCTTCTCAGATGGTAATTTGGTACCAGTAGAAGCAAAAACTAAAAAATGCCGTCTCAGATGTGGCAGTAAAAGGAGGTTCAGATGCAATAATCCTCAAAAGATATGTCAGAGTTAGAAAAACTAGAGCCCTTCCAAGTATTTTCTTTTCCCATCAGCATTAGGCAATTACCTTGAACCAGTTATCTAACAGATCTTTAGTGCTTGAGAAACTGACCATAAAAGTAATTAAATCCCTGTACTAATATGTTGCTAGACATGTTAATTAATAACCTTAACAATACTGTCAGTTGTAGGCCTCTGCAGTCTTCACTGAGCTCACTGTTCAGTAAACTTTATGTAGATTTTCACTTAAAACTGTATTAGTCTTAATCAGCAGGTGTGGAGGGTTTTGTTGGAACATCTTAAAAGTTCAGTGCTGGCAGCACTTTGAACAAGAGATTTAATTTTGTTTACTTGGTATAACCAAGTAAAGCTCCCCCTGGATGAACAACTTCCTCCTTCAGGAAACTTTCTATGCTTGTATAGATGTTATTCTTGGATCCCAAAGTTTATTTGTCTGTTATGTGTTAATTTGGTCAAAATAACAGCCAGTTTATCTAATTATTTTCCATACTTTTCAGAAGCTCCTAGGAAGAGATCTCATCTAATTTTGTAATTTGTCCAAGAGATTGGTCATGCAGCCTTGAGTTGGTGCCAGCAATAACAAGTGAATAACCACCAAAGCTGCTTTGGCTTGGCTACAGGCAGAGCTCAGTGATAGCAGAGGCCAGTTCTTGCTCCCATTGGCACCAACAAAAGCTGGTAAATCTGTGTGAAAATAAATTTCTATATGGGCATATTAAAAGATCCAAGAAGTAATCTAAATATTTTAATTAACAGTGCACATTAAAAATGCATTAATAAGGCTCCTGCTAATCAGAGATACTGTAATGACAAGATGGCAGGAATTTATATGGGCAAGCGAAGAGGTCAGAGTTCAAATACTTTTGAAGAAAATGAAGTGCAGAAACAAAAGTCTGTCTGTCAAGTGAATTTACTGTTACTCCTAGGATAAGCTGTCGGTCATGCTTGGCAGCTCAAAAGAAATTATCAGTTTCACAGAACTGCAAGAACAGTCTTGGATACATTTTGCAGCATTAATTGAATTAAACAGAGTATTCCAGATGTGTGAGAAGCTTACTCATGTCTGTGAAAAAATGAGAATTCTTATTCTGACTGAAGAATATGGAGAGAAATTTCTTTGTGCAGGTGGCAAGATAACTAAATGAGAAGGTGGTTATATTTTATTGCACTCTCCTGATGATTTAAATCAAAACTGTGTGCTTCTGCCTTAGGCTTTTTCTTCTCTCAGATGTGATTTTGATGGTTTATGTTTGCTGATATTTTGCAATAGCAGAGAGTCCATTCCCCTTATTTGTAGAAACTATGTGCCAGCCTGTTTGGAGATAGTCTGTGTCCAGCCAGAGAAGTACTGAAGTAAACTTTCTGTTACAAGGAGTTTTTCCAAAACCAAGAAGCAAGACAAATCTTGACTTCTATGTTTGTTGGAGGAGAATGGAGATCAAGACAATGGGATACAAAGTCCTAATGGAGGTGTTTGTTCTTGAGCATTAAAATTCTGATATCAAGACTTTTGACCATGTAGGTGTGCATTGAGGGGTTGGTGCTCTGTAAATGCTTCAGCCAGAGCCTGGAGACACTGTGAGTTTGCAGGGCAGTGGCTTTTGTGCCCTGAATGCACTGTGACTCCAAAGGGCTGGATGTTCATTACAGGGAAAGACAGTGGGAGATAAGACCTGACTCAGAAGGCAGTTTCAGAGGCAAGATGTGAGCACTGTGCAACTGTTTCTTTAGTGCTTCCCTCAGAGCTGGCCATTGCCTAAAAACAAAAAACAAGAAGCCTTTTCTCTGCCTTGTTTCTCGTGCACGCTGTGGGTGTGTCTTTAACTGAGGAAGTCCAATGGACTTTGAAATAGGTCAGCTTTGTGGTCCTTCAAAATATTCTTCAAAAATATTGCCTTCTATCTGTCTGCCTGCTCCTGTTGCAGGGCTTATGTCAGCAAAGCACAGACCATGTTCTCCCAGCCTCGAGGGTCCAGGAGTTCCGAGAGAAGTTTGCCCAGCACCACCCCTCTTCACAGCTTGGCCCTGTACAGCATCCTGCTGCTTCCTTCCCCTTGCAGGATCAGTCTGTTCTTCCCCCAGAACTCTGTCTCTGTATTTGTAACCCAGCTGGAGTGGTTATATTTCAAGGGAATAATCATTCTTTTGGTGGGTTCTATCAGCCAGGAAGAAAATTTCTTGGAAAACTGTCTGAGATGTGCACCATTGGCAAAGGGACAACTCTGTTCCAGTCTCTTTTATCAGTAGCCTAACCCAAGGATGGTGGTGTGTGGCAAACAAGCTAAAGGAGAGTCAAGCCACATCATCACTGTTGCTGCCTTTATGAAATGCAAAGTTCTTAAGCTTCTATCAAAAATAAACTTTTAATTCTGTTATGCAAGCAGCTGTTCCCACGTTAAACTGCACAGTTACACTGAAAAGCAGACCTTGTTGCCATTGTATCTATAATTTAGCACTAAGATGACATGCTGTGTGCTGGTTAATAATACAGCAAACGACTGAAGCACTTGGAGATTAAAATACAAAAGCCCAGGAGATGGAACTGCAGCATGTGGTGTGAAAGTGTCATGTGATGGGGAGCTGGATAACTTACCTGTGCTGTTCCCAGCAGTGTTGACTCTCTGTGTGTTCCTCAGCAGAACTGTGTGCTGCTGGTAAACCTCTGCTGAATGACAAGAAATGAGGAGTCTGAGTTTCAGGAAGAGACAATGGTTAATGCAGGAGTAATTCCTTTTTCCTGAATAGTTACAGTTCTTAACTGCTATCCTTCAGCAATTCAGTGAGTTTTTTTAACCCTGCCAGCTTCTGATTTAGAACCAACTGTTGTAACCACTGAAACACAGACACTGAAACACTAAGTTTGTTACTTACTTTTTCTTTTCTTTTCACCTCTTTGTTTTCTCAGCCTTCCAATATATTTTTCACAATGGATGACATAGTAAAGGTGGGGGATTTTGGACTGGTGACTGCTATGGATCAAGATGAGGAGGAGGAATCAGTACTGACCCCAATGCCCGCTTATGCCAGGCACACAGGACAAGTAGGGACCAAACTCTACATGAGCCCGGAACAGGTTTGTGCTCTCTTCTCCAAAGTTGTATTTGGCAGTGCCTGGAAAAGCCCTGAATTTTTGGGAGCTCTAAGATCAGGCACTCCTAGTAAACCATTGCAATCAAGTCACTTAAATTCTTTCTCATCAAAATAGAGTTTTGAGCTAAATGGAATTCCAGAATGAATATTTAAATATATATATTTGTTACAGCAAAAATAGTGGCTAATTATTCAGACTGGATGCATTAATTTTTCTTGCTTTTAATGCAGTATAGGAAGGTAACTGTAAAAGATTCCACTTAATTGAAGAAGGACACGCTCTTGTGCCTGACGTTTAATGTTTTGCAGCACAGAGGAGCTGAGGATCAGGACCTTGCTCCCTGGTGCTCATTGCTGAAGTTTGCCAACATTCCTGTGCTGCAGCTTTCAGCTCTGCACAGGGCTGGTGACTTCCACAGGTGGACTTGCAAGGGTGTTGTTAACTTTGTAGATAATTGCATCCAGTGAGTAGCTTGATTGCCCTGACCCTCATTTTGCCTTCTCAGATCTGTGGCAACACCTACTCCCACAAGGTGGATATCTTTTCTCTGGGACTGATTCTCTTTGAGCTGCTTTACCCCTTCAGCACACAGATGGAGAGGGTCAAGGTATGTGTGGTGTTGGGTTATCTTCAGTTTGAGCATTTGTTTAAAACAGTTGTTTGCTTGGTGAAACACTGGCAAGAGGTTCCTGTCCTGTTTTCTTTGGAGAAAAGCCTTGCAGCTAGGAGCACAACTTCTTTATCAGCCTTGTACAGACTCCCTGAATCAGTGAAAATAAACTGCAGTCTTCCTAATGTGTGCAGTTGGATTGAGGCTTTAGTTTCTTCACAAAGCTCCTCTGTTGTCAAGCCAAGTAAGAGAAACTATTGAACTACGATATCCAAGAACTCAAGCAACAAATACAGCTTGTGACTTTAAGCCTACCAGCTTGGTTTTCATTCAAGAATTGGAACCATGCTGTGCATTTTGATTATTTCTTCCTTCATTTGCATCTGCAGTGCTTTTTCACCCAGAGCACTTGGTGAAAAATGGCTGTTCCTTTTCCTATAGTGAGTCTTAGCTGTGATTCTTGCTCAGCTTCAAGCACAATCTTCCCATAACTGATGACATTTCCTTGCACCAGATGTGAATTTGGGATGTTTGATGGTGCATTACAGCTCTTGCTTGCTGCTAAAATGTGAGATCCATCTTGCTCAGGAACAAGTTCATGGAGAACAGGGGCTACAGCCAGAAAGATCTCTCCTGTGTGACAACCAGTGACCTGTGCAGGAAAGAAAGAGTCATTAAAACTTGTATTTATCATTTAAATTTAGGAGCATTATATTCTCAGGTGAAGATGGAGCGGGTTTAGCAGAGAGGTAGGACACAACTTGAACAGCAGCCTGACCAGGTGCTTCATTTGTTGAATTCTCTTGATTAAAATGCTCTGGCTTCTAATGGCACAAAGAGTATAATCTAGAGGAGGAATTGGTGTTTAATTTTAACCCCTGGCAATGAAACCAGTTTCAATTTCTCTAAATCAGAGAGATTTTTACTGAAACAAAATACCCAGGAAGGAGCCATCCTGCATTCTCAGATCTCTTGCAGCAGTGATTACAGGCTTTGCCCTTCCAGTTTCTCTCCTAAGAACAGAAACAAAGCAAGTAATCAGAATGAAACCTAAATTCCATCTAATTCGATTTTTTACTTCAAGAGAGTGTTAAAAGAGTGCCCCGACTTTCCAGGATTTTCATTGTTATATCACTGTTTTTGCTAAAAAGAAACCCCTTCCCTTTCATTAGCAGGTTCTGGAGTTTGGCTACTTCAATACTTCTTTCTGAGTTGTTACACTGAGGTTTTCATTGGCATCAGCCAAGCATTAGCACTGCTTGCTGAAGCAAAACATGCTCTGCCTGACCAAGTAACCCAGCAGATTCTAGGAATTTGTGACAGCTGGCTGGAAAAATCCCTAGAAGTGGAGCGTGAGAGCTGCTTCTGTCTCAAGCTGCGAGCAGTTAGTCAGTAGCAGTGCAATTTATTTCCAAATGACATGCTGGAAAACAGATCACTAAATGCAGACTGAACTGACAGAAAAGGAGAAAAGTTCTCTGAAGCATTTTAATGTCATCAAACTCAGTTCTCTTAAACAGGAGCTTGACTGTTTCCCATCCCTATTAACTGGTCACTTTATACTTTCAGGGGAGTAGTAGTGAAATGAATTTTGATTTAACTTTAGAACTCTGGTATTTTGTGCTCAAACTTTTGTAAAAGGAGATCTTCCCAGGAATTCAAGTGCTAAATACTGGGCTGAACATGGGAAAAACACTGTCACTAGATGGAGCCAGTGGCCTTTGTATGAAAGAAGCACAGAAATACCCAACAGAATTGCTTTCCAAACTGCTGATAAATTTTCTCCTTCCTCCTTAAATGTTAAACAAAGACTAGTGCTTACATTGGTAATGCTGAGACAGTTATTTCATGTGTCTTAATACTGATGCAGGCTATCTTGGGAGTTATGGGTGGTGCACAGATTTGTTGATTTTGTTCAGCTAAAGTGAGAAAGTATAAGTTTATGTATCTGACTGATTTAAAACTGCAGGGATCACAATTCTGGTAGCTCAACTCCTCCTGTTGCAGGCTCAATACTTTGGGAAGCAGCAACTCACCTGTACAACTAGGTTGTAATTTTAACCACTAAAGCAACTCTTTAAACCTAAGAGTTTTCTTTCCAGCAGGCTGATTTCTTTGCATAATTTGCGTGGGGTTTTTTTGGTTGTTTTTTTTTGTTTTGGCTTGGTTTTTGTTTTGTTTGTTTGGGTTTTTTGTTGTTTTTTTTTTGCTTTTGGAAGGATAGGGTAATATTACTAAAGAGTGATATTTTGGAAAAGTTACATGTTGTTCTTTGTATTTTTGCAGACCTTAAGTGATGTTAGAAATTTGAATTTTCCACCATTGTTCACTCAGAAATACTCACAAGAGGTAAGTCCATCTGATGCTATTGATTGTAGTCTTTTCATTAATAATTGTAGCTTTTTTTCTTTGCTTTCCAATTGGTTTGCAAGTAAAAATGGAGAAACCAGGTTGCTTTCATGTTATTAAAATGCATTTCTAAGCTATAACATTGGAATAATGGGCACGATGACACTTCTGTCAGTTTTCCTCCAGGAATACATTTTTACCTGGCTTCCCTTTCTCACTTCCAGTCATTCATTTCACATACATCTTGTCATGACTTCCTGCAAAGCTACATCCCAAAAAGAAAGTGCAGAGTTTTAGACAGGTAAAGGAGAAGTTCTAGGTGGTACCATGGCTGCATGGAATTCCCTCCAGAACTGGATCTCCCAAGAGGGAAATCACATGAGCAAATTGTGCTGTGTTCTCTCATTAGTCAGGTCTGTAAAGTGATGTGGTTGCAGGTAAAGAGGAGGTGATGTACAAAACCTCCCCAATAAAAAGCTGAGGTTCTCTCAGGTGTTCAGGGTAGCTCCAGACCAGAGGCCAAATGAGGCCAGCCTTTCATGCTTAATAGCTGAAGGCTGCCTGGGAGAAGGGGCTGTGCTGTGCTCAGCTGGAGGAGGACACTAATTCTGATTAAATTCGAAACAAATATTCAAACTACTTGCATATTTAAAGGAAAAGTTCTAATTTGCCACAAGAAAAATGCAGTGTGGCTAAATATGTGATGGCTTAAACATGAATCTAAAAATTAAATATAAATTACGTATAACATATTTAATTTTGATTGCAAATAATATGAAGTTTTTTATAACTCTATATAACCTTGAGTCCAGTTTGGATTGCAAAATCGTTTTCCGTCCTTGACAGTAAAGACACTTTAAGAGAATGCACAGTAATACATTTTAAAACATTCAGTGCACTTCTAACTACTGAGCCAAAGCACTAATGCCCAAATAACTCAGAAAACAGCTGGGGATATTTTCCACTTGTTCACACAACCACAGCTGAAGCCAGGACATGAAATGAGGAAGAGTTTATGGATTGATTCATGTAATGTCTTGTGTTTTCTTTCAGTACACCATGGTGAAGGACATGCTCTCTCCAAGTCCCACTGAACGACCAGAGGCTGCAGCAATCATAGAAAATCCTGTCTTTGAAGACTTGGAGCTCCCACCCAAACCCGTGCTCAGGCAGAGGTCACGGACAATGAGTCTATCAGGAAATAAACATTCCAGACAACCAAGTAAATAACTATCCTCAGGATCACTTCTTCCACTCGGCAGGTTTCACAGGGATTGTTCAGCAGAAGGATCCTATGATGCAGAATGTTTATCTTGGGAATAGTTTACTTCAGCTTTTTTTGCCATGTTTCATGTATAAGACGTGTTGGACAGATTTTTGTTTACTTTGACAGCCAACGAAGCCCAGTAACCAAACCTTTCACATTCCATTTTCCTTACCTTTGCTCTCCTAAGCGGATGGGTCCAGCTGCTGTGCTTGCCAATGTTGTGCTCCATTATTCTTTTTGGG
The DNA here is from genome assembly GCA_013400495.1 of Nicator chloris. Taxonomy (NCBI): domain Eukaryota; kingdom Metazoa; phylum Chordata; class Aves; order Passeriformes; family Pycnonotidae; genus Nicator; species Nicator chloris. Next base: position 115,274 of record WAAE01000304.1, read on the forward strand.
GGGTTTCTTGGGTTTTTTTGAAGCTTGTAAATGTCAGCTTGCTGGGTGAGTGAGAGATCTGTAACGTGTAAATAGAATTAAAATACTGTATTTTTATAGAGCAAATTACAGTCTCTAAGCCTAGTGAGTGTCTATCTGGATCACTTGCTCTTTGGTGAAATGAAGATGATTTTGAAATGAACTTTGACTCCATTTTTGTCCCTGGTGGGTAAACTGGGAATCTGCACTATTTTTAAAGCAAAAAAGTACCACAGTTGTAAATACTGTCACTGTCCATAGCCTGTCATTAGAGGAAATCATTTCATACTTCTGCACTACAGTAGATCTTAGGGAATGCATCTTATATGGATGAAGCTGTAGAAAAGGAAAAGGAGCTATTTGCCATTAAATGGGGGGGTTTATAGGCAGTGGTTGGAAGAGCCATAGTCAACATTATGTACAAAAATGTTGTGATTCTGAAAATTTAAACCTAATGAAGTCATACATGTCGTATGTAATCTTGTAGATTTGTACTTTTTAAAAAAATCAACTGGTAGGCATTTGTGTAATCTGCTAATTTAACTGCCTAATGCCATGCTTTTATTTCTCACTGTAAATATGTTAATTTTTATTTATAAAATACAGAATCAATCCATTTGGGTTGGTGGTGTACAGGATGCACTTGCTGTAATTGTTGAGTGCATTGATTATTGTGACTTCTTTCAAGTCTAAATGATTTAATAAACTTTTTTTTATTTATAAGACAAAATAGTAGTTGCTTCTGTTGGAAGCCTGCATCTGTGTGTGCTGCAGATGGCAGCCCTGTGCAGTGGGAACAGGATGGGCTCTGCATTCCTGAAATTTCCTTTGCTTCCCTGTCTCACACTGGCCACGGCGTGTGTGATGACGCAGAACTGAATGCGCTGCTTGGAAGTGAGATAGGATCTGGAGAAAGAAGGGAATTGAGCTCTAAACTGGGTGGATCATGGAGGCAATCTCTCACCAGAGGGGAGAAGGGGTAATTCTTACGCTGTTAGAATTGTTTTTGTACAGTTGTATTTTTCTGTTTCACAGACTTAAATTTGTTAAACGTCTCTCAGATCAGTTTCCTAAAAAGAGACTGGATTCAAATCCTTCTGGGGATTACTGCACTGTGGTGTGACACTGTGACCAGCAGATAAACCAGGTGACACCCTGCAGCTTTATGATAAGGCAAAAGTAGATTACAATGATTGTCTTCCATGTCCTCTTGGATAACTCTCCTAGATACTGGCTTGTCCAGGTGAAACCAGAATGCTGCAGTGAATATCTGATCAGGAACAGAATTTGTGTTTAGCTGGGTTAAAGCAGGAGAGTTGTGTGTCCTCTTCCCTTGGATGTCCCTGTTTGCATCAGCTACAGCTGCCCAGTGAAATGGCCACATGTGGAGCCTCTTTGCCTTCCCTGCCAGCTCAGTGATTACAGGTGGAGCACAAGAAATGAGGAATAAGGTATTTTTAACTTGCTGTACTATCTGCATGGGGGTAGCTGCCTATTCCAAGGGCCCTGCAGCATTTCAGTACCTGAACTGGCATATGTGTTCACACCAGATGTGTCTGCATATTCTGGCATGTTACACTTGCCCTCAAAGGTGTGGATGAGTCCTCCCCGGTGGGGTCCCTACCCAGCCACAAAAGCATCTGGCCATGCTCAGCTCTCAACTGCCTGGTCAGTCTTTGCTTCTCTAAGCGCTGGATTGTGTTGTCCCTGTCTTTGTCCCTTATTGTTCCAGGGTTTTACAGAGAGAGGCTCTTCTCTAATCTGAGAGGTTTTCCTCTGAATGATGTGTACTTTCCTGCCAGCTGTTCTGTGGCAAAACACCCAAACTGCAATAGCTGTGAGCTCACAGCCCTGCAGAGGGGGCTTTGGCCTGGGGTTCTGCTGTGCTGTGCAGCAGCAGGGTCCTGCCCCATTCTTTCACAGGATGTTGTCTGTCCCTCAGCTCCCTTCCTCCCCCATAGCTCTTGCGGATGAAGCCCCAGTCCTTGTCCTGTTGTATCAAAATGACCTGGGTGGCAGCAGCAGGCTTCCTGCCCTGTCCACCTTTGTGCCCACGGGCTGCTTCCCCCAGAATAAGGTGTAGTTCCTTACCACTTCCATGTTGTTGCTGGAGTCGTAGGGTCTGGAACACCTCGCCCTCTCCCTGGAGAGTCATTTCACAGGAGAACCACTGTTGAACCCCAGGTCAGTGCTGTTTTTTCTACCAGGCTCTTGAGAGAGAACTCCTGACCCTTGTGCTGGCATCTTCAGTAGCTCAGCTGCTCCAGGCAGGTCCTACTGCATTTTGAGTGCCCTGCTACCTTTTCAGAGTAACCCTTCAGTGAGGCACTTGTGGCTTTCTTGCAGGGAGCCAGTGCTGTTGGAAGTCCAGACAAGCACTTGGGAGTAGTAAAAATAATCATTTCCATTTATCATGATTTTTTAATGTCTCTGTGGTAGATACCACAGTGTACACGCAAGTAATAATTTCTGTTCACATCCCATCTTCAGATGGTGTCAGCCACCTGTAGCTTTGAAACTGCGGTGCTCTTGGTGTTACAGCAAGTCTTTGTCATCTCTGAGGTCTGTCACATGGAATGTCCCCTTCCAGAATTAACAAGGAAACCCACAGATAATTAACAGAAAGCCACACAAAGCTCTGAATATCCAGATGTTGCAGAAGCCAGTGAGCTGAACCCTAAGCAACAGCCCAGGCTGCAGAGTGATGCCTCTTTAGGAAGTGAGCTCTGCTCTTTGGGCACATTCCTCCTCTAATTCCCATACACAGTGGAGAACACATGTGGAGTTATTAAAACTGGTCAAATCTGTAATGGAACTTTGAGATGAGAAGCTACAGTGGCTTAATAAGAAACACTGTCCTACCTGACACAGATCACCAGGATGTGCACAAATGTAAGGTCACATTATACCATACTGATTTGGTTTCTTTTACCCAACATGAAGGTTGAATTTGTCTTAGGAAATGCTCACTAGAAAAATAATTATCCAGGAATGAATTAGTTCCATTAATATAACAAATTGCCCCTAAAATATCCGAGTTCCTCGTTATTGGAACTGTGGAAGGTGAAGAAATGCATCTTCGTTGAATTGTCCCCAGCTGTAATATTCCAGCCCCTCCTTCCCCTATTTTCCTATCCTTTGTTTTTCCATTGGGATGTGCTCCAGCACTTTCTGTATCACCACCTCCAGTGACTGATGCTGAATCCCTAAGACTTGGGTTTGCCCTTTGGGGCGCCGTTGGGCACCGTCACGCTGTATTCCAGGTCTGGAGCAGTCTTGGCAAACGTGGCTATGGAAACCATGTCTTCCCCAACGTCCACCTGAGACCTGCGCCTGCAAATGAGCAGCTTCTTGAGGGCGTGCTGGAAGTCCCTGTTGAGGAAGGCATAGAGCAGGGGGTTGATGGTGGAGTTGCAGTACCCCAGCCAGGTGATGATCTTGAAGGTGCCGAGCAGCACCGTGCTGCTGGAGTCGGTGCCTCTGGCCGCCAGCCACACGTTCAGCACGAAGTAGGGCAGCCAGCACAGCACGAACACGGAGATGATGATGCTGATGGTCCTCGTGGCCTTGTTCTCCAGCTGCAGGTGGTTCTGCCGCTTGCTGTTGGGGTGGTAGTGGAGCTCCAGCGTCTGGGACATGATGCGGGTGGCCTTGAGGCGGGAGGCGCGGTAGATGAAGAAGTACATGCTGCACATGACCATGAAGGGAAGGAAGAACGCCAGGGCAGAAGCCACGATGGCAAAAACCCAGTTGGTGACGAAGATGCATTCTCTGCCCGCATCAAAGTCCACCCCAGGGATCTCATTCCAGCCTTGCATGACAGGAAGGAAGGAAATGAGGGAGGAATATACCCAGACCATGCAGGTCATCACGATGCATCTGCAAAGGGAAGAGATGCGGAGGGGAGAGAGGGTCTGAGTAATTTTGAGTTGAGAACATGCAGTACGATTCAATCCCCATGGTAACCTGTGTGGGATATCGCTGCTGAGCAGTCCAGCAGGGCGTGGGGAAGGGAAAAAGCTGGAGTACAGCAAGTCCAGACATGCATATCTCTAACAATTGGGTAATTGGACTGTAGTTGACAGAACTGGGGTCAGCTTGAGAGGTGGCTAAGAAAAGATGAGGAAAGGTTTTACAGAAGATGTTTGTTAGTATTTGAAACGACAGCATGTAGATATTTTGCTTTCAGCTTTAGTATCTGGCCATTATCTCACCCTCTGGGGCCTGATTGGGATGGAGGTGATGGACACCAGATGACAGAATCTGCAAGGGGGACCACACAGCTCCTCCTCTCTTTGCCTGTGATCCACAAATCACACACAGCAAGACTGACAGTGGGAAAAACATGCCTAGAAGAGCCTGAACCCACCCTGTAACGCACCCCACTGCTGCAGTGTCCTCTCTGCTCACCCTCAGATGACTTTCTCCACCCTGCAGTCCTCACTTCAGCCTTTCACATGAAATCCTCATGGGAGCTCAGAAACTCTCTCTGTTTTTCCTGAATATCAGTTCAGAAAAGATGGTGAGTTTGAGGGAACACTACTGCTACATGCATCCTTCTGAGTCTCCTTTCACCTAGTCCCCAGAAGTTCTTCTAAGTCCTTCTCCATCTCTGAAAGTGTTTAAGGCCAAGGTTTGAGCAACCTGGCCTAGTGGAAAGTGTCCCTGCTCACAGCAGATAACCTAAAGATAACCTTTAAGGTTCCTTCCAACTCAAGCCTTTCTGTGATTGTGATTCTATGAAATGCCTGTGAAATGACTGCACAGGGAAAAACCTGTAGGTCCAACTCAGCCCATATCAGTGGTTTCTACTGCATTTTGCAACCCTTCCTTAGCTCAAAAAATATTCTCCCAGGAGCACCATCCAATCTCCCTCAGCTGCATCCTCCTTGTCCTCTCCTGCACCACATTAAGCATTTTCTGCAGTTTTGAATGGTCAAAGTTCCTTTCGCCACATCACTCTGCTTCTGGGCAGCACCTGTCAACAGCTCATTCAGCCTCAGATCGATGTAGGCCATGGCCAAATGACAACCTGGAGAGACCCAAAATGAGGAGAAACTGCACTCACCTGCCACGGGACATCCTTCTGGAGTAGTGGTAGGGGGTGACCACGGAGCAGTACCTGTCCAGGCTGATGAAGCACAGCGTGACAATGGATGCGGTGCAGAACATGACGTCGAAGGAGATCCAGACTTTGCAGAACAGCTTCCCGAACAGCCACATCCCCGTCACCTCGTAAATGATGCTGTCAGAGGAAACAGGTGGAAATCACAGCTGGAAGGGCTGCTTGTGCAGTCCCTGGAGGTGTATAAGGCCAGGCTGGGTGAGGCTCTGAGCAGCCTGGTCTAGTGGAAGGTGTTCCTGCCCAGGGCTGGAACAAGAGGATCTTTAAGGTTCCTTCCAACCCAGACCAGTCTGTGACTATTTCTTTATGACTGTGCTGAGGTAGTGCTGTATTTTATCACACAGGTACTAAAGATGGGCATGCAGCTCAGACAGCAGGGATTCATCCTCAAAGCACAACCCAAGAAAGGAGCACCCCACAGCTGGAGCATGACTGAACAAGAGCAAACCTATGCTTCTTGCAGCCTAAGTGCCTTGAGAGAGGTGCTTTGCCCCACAAAGCTCCCCAACTTTACATCTGCACAGCTTTGCTTATCACAGCATTTTCCCCGTGCCTGACACAGCACAGTCTTTTATGATCTCTCCCCAGTTCCTGGGGCATGGGACATCTCCAAGAAACTCACTTCACATCCAATCAAATGCTTCAAAACCAGAAGGGATTTCCACTCTTGGTTAAAAAAAATACAAAACAACATCTTAGGAGGAAGCCCATGCAGCTTGTACATTATGTGGCTCATAAGTGCCTCAGCAAGGTAAACACACCAGCAAAAACCAGACACAGTACCAAAAATATTTCTAACAAAGTCAAGAGGGGCCTGTGAGAAGTGAGCAGCGAAGGAAGGAGCATATGACAGCTGTAAAAAGACTGATGCATGTTTCTATAGCATTCAGTGAGATGCCATTTGCTTCTCCTTTCTTTCTCCAGCTTTCTGTAATGCTCGAGGCTGCTGAAATCACCATTGTGAGTGAATTTGATGAGTATCACTGCCAAGCTGCAGTGCTCAGGTGTTCAGCAAGGAAGAAAGATTCAACCTGATGTGCGAAAACAATGCCTGATCTACATCTCACCAGCACCAATTCCAAATCGACTTGTGAAGGTTGTTCCAGAGCACAGCAACTCCTGTAGGTGGCTGCAGTGCTTGTCTTGGGTTGCAATATGTAACCAAAAATATGTATTCTATTCTCATCTGTTGAAACAGGCTGGAGAGATGTTTTTCTCTATCTCTTGGGGGAAGGGGTGGGTGCCTTTTGTTAATGGGCCAACTGATAACAACCAGGAGGGCAGTGTTGCCTTAACTCTTCCACCACCTGCCTGAGGGGAGATATCATCTGTGAATGGCCCATTAGGGCTCACTGCACCATTGGGGGAATTAAATCATCCCATTGTGAGATGTTCCACCCAGCGTGATGCCAAACATTCCTACCTGCATAAAACCCCATAATCAGAACACCAGGGGACTGGTTTTCTCCCTGGGACTCCCAGAGGAAGACTGGATCCATCCTGCCACCACTGGACCCTTCTACAGGATAATCTTCTACTCCAGCTGAGCCACAACTGTCACTGCAGGAGGACTCATTTTGGACTGCTTCCAACACCCTGACCAAACAGGGTGTCAGGTCGTATTCTGACTCTGTCAGTGTTCCTAGCATTATTTTATTGTTGTTGGTTGCTTGTTTCTTCTTTTTTTTTTTCTTGTACTATTGCCTTTGTATTTTGTAATATTCCTAGTAAAAAACTGATATTCCTGTATCTTTGCCTGAAAGCCCCTTAATTTCAAAATTCTAGTAATTCAGAGGGAGGGAGGGAGGGAGTTTACATTCTCCATTCCAAGGGTAGCTCTGGTTTCTCCTGGCAGATACCTGTCTTTCAAAACAAGACAGTGCTGCTGAAGGGTCCCAGCCCTCAGCAGCTCCTTGTTACGTGGGATTCCATGCAAAAATCCAAGCAAACTACAGCAGAGCCTGTCCCTGCACCATGGGCAGCATGGAGGATCCCACAGCACACACATGGAAAGGGTTGATGGCTCTTTTACAGAGGGGAAATGAGGCACTAGAACTGGAGCACGGGTTCAGTTCTGGACTTGAGTGCCGTTTTACCATCCCTCAGCACCCTCCTCACCCCCAGAGATGCTGCAGAGCCTGTGGTGTGCCCTGGCCTCCCAGAAGGAGATGTGCTGCTGTCAGGACACCCTTGCACACAGATCCCAGGTGAGCAGGTGCCCAGTTCTCATTTGCACACATCTGTGGGATGCACCCGACCTGCAGACCTCTCACACCAGGGGGTAGAGGATACCTGACCCCTCTTCTCTGAAGTAAAAATTCTCTGCAGCTTGGAAATGATGCTGGATAAGAAGGAGTAGTAAAAGTGAAAAGAAACCACACAATGGAGTCACCCCTGCTTTGCCCTTTTGCTTGCAGAGGAAAAGAATAGCTGGAAATATCCAGCCTGGAAATGACAGACTGGCTGGTGTACTCAGACAATGAGCTAAGCTCAGCTGAACCACTCCTGCAAACCAGCCAAGCCAGGAACAAAACAAAAGTCTTACTCTTATGACATTAAGACACCAAGTAACAAATTTGTTTTTCCCTTCTGTCACATTTTCCTGAGCCAAACTGCCTCCTAAGATCATTTCTTTTCCTTCCCTTTGGCACGTAAGAACCTGCCAACTGAGGAGCAAACTGAAATCCAAAAGAGCAAGATAGATGTGAAGCCAAAACAGTGGGAAAGTGTGAAACAGCAACCACTGTGCTGGCAGGGCTGGACAAGGCTGATGGAGCCAGCAGGGTCCTTTCCTCACCAGTGGCCCACCAGGAGCTGCCAGGTCTCCCCACCAGGCAGCACCAGGACATTCAGGAGGGGCACAAAGCACCAACCACGCTCTGATCTTTGCTCCCCTTTGTAATTTTTGTCGTTTAAGTAAAACATCACTAAAAGTAGATTCAAAATGGATAGGAGGAAGAATTTTTTTCACAGTGAGGATGCCCAGAGGTGCTGTGGCTGCCCCATCCCTGGAAGTGTTCAAAAGCCAGGTTGGATGGACCTCTGAACAACCTGGTCCAGTTGCCTATGTCCCTGCTCATTGCAGGGGTTGGACTAGATGGCCCCTACAGGTCCCTGCCAACCCAAACCATACTATGGTTCTATGATCATTTCAGAACCTGAACTTCAAATTTATCAAACATAGAATTTATGTTACAGTAATATTTTTAAAAGAACATCCTTAACTGCTTTTTTTTCACCTGATACCATGAACTTTTTGCTCAGTTTGTAATTGCTTGTTGGGACAATATTCTTCCATACCAAATTCAAAGGAATAAGCAGCCCCATGAGAACTGAAGCACAGAACATGAAAAGAGTTCAGCTTCCTCATATTGCCCCATGAATTCAAAACAGGGTGCAGTTCCCTGATTTACACAGACTTATGGCTGCTTTGCAGGACAGGACAGCCAGGATCACAAGTCAGCTGCCTTCTGGTTTTGTTTCACTGTTTTAGCCAGGTAGTGAAGCTCCTATCAATATAAACCTCACGCAGGGACACCTGCCCTCTCAAGTGCCTCTTCCTTCATGAAATATAGGGAAAGCCTAAATTACTCTGCTTATACTGAATAAATTCCTTACATTCCATACGCAGAGCTAGTCCTGGAAGAGGGGGCTCAACGACTGGAGCTCCACTTGCAAAGCTGGAAATCAAGTTCAGATCAGCAGCCAGGCTCCCTGTGTGGCCAAGAGGAAAAATACCCTTGGGAATTGTGTCTGCATGAATTATAAGGGGATCCATAACACAGAGCAGACAGGGAAGCACATACAGCCACCAACCCAGAGTTCAGCCCTTTGGAGAGCCCAGCAGGTGAACCCCAGCCCTGCTCCAAGAGCGGATGCAGAGCTGGGAGAAAGGACATTTGTCCTCCTCTGCTCACACCCCAGGGACACTCCTCACCTGAAGGGCATCACCAGACAGGCCACCAGGAAGTCTGCCATGGCCAAGGACATGATGAACATGTAGGTGACAGTGCGCAGCCTCTTCTCCACCACGGGGCAGAGGAACACGATGCTGTTTCCCAGGAGTGTGACCACGTCGATGAGGGTGAGGACAAGCCCAACCAGCACCTCCTGGAGCCCGGCCCCTCCCCTTGCAAAGGAGGAGGCAGCAGAGGAGAAATTAGAGAGCCAGGTTTCATTCCTGTCCATCAGCATCTTCCCACTGTTAAAGTCTGCGTGAGACAAAAGGGGAGAACCAGAATTACTCTAACGATGATTTGTAGGTGTGTGAAAGGGAGGACGGAAATAATATTTATGCTTCACTTGCTCCAGGAAAAATCCACACCCCCTGCTGTGCCTGTGCCACCACTGTCCCGTGGTTAGCAGCCCATCAGAAGTGTCTGAAATCCTGAGGGTGAGGATAAATGTGCAGCATTGACTGAAGTCTTTCACGGCAATAAAAACCCTCCTGTGAATGAAAATGCATCATCAGATGAAGTATGAGACCAGAAAAAGAAACAAACTGAAAGCAGAGAGAGGAAAAGAAAACAACAGAAATCAAAAATTAAAGCAGCTGGGTGGAATCCCACTGAACAGCATGCCAAATCCACATAATGTGGGGACTGGAACTAGATGATCTTTAAGGTCCTTTCCAACCTGAGCCATTCTGTGGTTCTATATTCTCATTATCATCTTTGCCACCCCTAGACCAGCTGGGGCTGCTTGCCCAGGCTGGCTGCTTCCACAACCCCACTGTTCAGTCCGTGCTATGCCCTGGGATGTCCTGGTGCTTTTTCAGACTCTGAAATTTAGAGATTTTTTACTACCACGGTGAGCAGCCCCATCCTCCAGTCTGAACGGCCAAGCAGGGCTGCCAGCAGCTACACAGGGAGCAGAATCCTGGAATCACAGAATGATTTGGGTTGGAAGATCACCAAATTGAGGTGTCTCAGGTGCAGCCCTGATCCCAGATTCATGTTCCCTCTGTGCCCAGATGGGAGGTGATGCTCCCAACTCCTTTTCCTAACCCTAACCCCTAACCCACAAAAACATCCCCGAATCCTGTTTTTCCACTGAGGAAATCCACATGCTTGTGTCCACAGCTCAGTTCCCAGACTTTGACCAAGTGGTGCCACGGGTAGGTGGGAAGGTGGGAATGATGCCCTACAAAAACTCCAGCAGTTCAAAGCTTACTGGTGTAGCTGAGGGAACACAAAGACAAAATCTGTAGGGAAAAGAGAATTATAGAAATATTTCCCAATGACAAATTGTTACATTTAATATCATCACTCCTCCTGTGACCAGGATCTGCTCCCACAGTACCCTCAGGTCAATCCCACTTCTCCAGGGTATCCTACTGAGTGCAGTGTGAGGGTGGAAAACATCCCCGTGGCCCAACTTGCCTCATCACACAGGGGCCAAACTTTGTCTTAGGAGGAGTGTAAGAACAAGGCAGCAAAATGTTCCTGACATCTCTTTGTCCTTCCTGCAGCCTCTGATCCAGAATTACCTCTTAAGATGGTTTCAGTGATTTCTGAATCATGAAATTGTCCTGCTTCCCCTCTGGCCCAGCAAACTTTGAGCATCCATGACCTCCTATAGCAACAACTTCCAGGGCTCAGCTCTGTGTCCTGCAAAGAAACACCTCTTTTTGCTTGTTCTGAGCCTGTCACCAGCCAGCTTCATTGGAAGAGACATCACACATCCATCCCCATCCACTCAGTGCCACTGGTGGGCTCTTCAACCTCTGTCACACCCCACCAGCTCCCTCCTCATCTGCCAACTTGCTCATTCCTCACAGGGGAGCAGTGGAGGATTCCTGCCCTTCCCTCCTGCTCTTCTGAGCCTCTGAGAAGGACCAAAGCTCCAAGCAGTTTCCAAGAGGTAAATGCTCTGTGGATTTGCCTAAGGGCATGACCTCTGTTCTGTCCTGCTCCCCTTTCACCACCATCCCTGACATGATTTGCTGATTTGAGCGGCACTGAGCTGACCTTTCCACTGGGCTGTGCCCATCCAAAGGTGTCTTGGGGGGACTCTTAAGATGCCCTGTATCCCCAAATTGTCCGCTGTTTGTGTTGGATATTGTGTCTTGTCCCTTTAAGGATTCTGGAAAGCAGGGAAAAGGAAGTTTGTTTTGAAAACCCTGTTATCTCAGAATTTCTTTTTCATCTGGCCTTAGGTTTTCGGCTGGGCTCGGAGGGGTGAGAGACCGACCTTTGCTTAGTTAGTTAGTTAGCTAGCNCCTGACATGATTTGCTGATTTGAGTGGCACTGAGCTGACCTTTCCACTGGGCTGTGCCCATCCAAAGGTCTTGTTCCTGGGCGGCAACAAGAGCTCAGAGTCCACTGCTTTAGATGAAATCAGGAAATTAAGTTCTCTCCATCTTTTCGAAACCCTGTCACTTCACAGTTGAATTCTTTCTTCCACTGTAAAGCTCAATGAGTCTCATAAAAATGCTTTTTCACCTCATTAAGTCAGACATTAAGTTCATTATCCTTCATGCCCTGGTGAAACTTTCTTTTGTCTGTACATATCACCACTTCATGAGTCACAATTTTCCCAGCTGAAGATTTCTAGAACCCCACATATCCCAGCCCCTATCCCTGTAAGGAGCATCACTGACCTCTCTGTAACTCACCATGCACTGACCCCTCCTGCATGTCAGCCTTCAGACAAGCATTTTTTCACACAGGGAACTTCCTTCTTAACTTGGGACTATTAAATTTCCTTAAAAGCCCCCACCATGAGGGACTATACTGAAAACCTTTCAGAATTCCAAGCAGCCTGCACCCCCCCGGTGTTTCTTTTCCACCTGCTGACTTCTTCCAAGCATTCCTATACAACTGTGAAGCTGGGCTGCATTTTCTGAAAGCAACAGTGACCTTGTTTGTCCTTGCATGTAATCGTGTGTTCGTGCACCTACTCATCCTTCAAAATCCTCAGCTCTGTCCCCTGACTTCTGTTTGTTTGCTGGATTTAGTGGTTTCCTTTCTTTCAAGTTTAAAATAAAAAATGAAAAAACAAAATTAAGAGAAGACTCAAACTGTTTAGAAAAAAAAAAAAGAAGGGAAGCTCTTCCTCACTGGGAGTCACTGACTGAGACCTGAAGCTCTCCTGCTCCTCCAGCACTGAGAACATGCAGGTTTTTTGGACAGCACTGGGCCAGCACTACTAAAAGTCTGTAGGGTGTCTTAAGTGCTCAGTCCTAATGAAAATGTTCCTTGGACAACATTCCACATCGTGGTAACAAGCACCCCATAAAAATAAAATAACAAATGCAGTCTCCAGCTCTCCCACAATTGACAGGAAAGAGGATAATCTGTGCCATTCTTTCGAACAGCTCCACTGAGGATGTCATCAGACTGGATGAGCTCCTGTGGAACAGTTGGATTTCAATGCAGCCACATTTCCTGGCAGAAACAACTGTTCAGGCTGTTCTCCTCCCAGCGTGTTCCACACAGACAGCTCAGGGACAGCTGGCTGGGAAAACCACATGGACCAGTTTAAACACTTGAGTACCACTCAGAGAGCCCCAGGTTCTCCCAGGAGAGCAGCGTTGGGATAGGCTCCAAAGACATGAGCAGCAAAAAATCGGGCTTGATGAAAAATCAATGTTTTTTAAAAACAAACAAACAAAAAACCCCCAAAAAACCTATGTAGAATTTTAAAGTTTAAAACATCTGGTCTTCAGGTTTATAAAAAATCACTGTCAAATTGTTGTTCATGGGTAGATGAGAAGGATAGACGACAATTCTGGATTAATTATTTGGGCTTTTTTAGATGTAACGCTGAGACAAGAACGTTTTGAAGTCACACCTTCCTGCAAAGAATGACTGTTCCCAAGCAGTCGTTAAGTTTGTATCAGTGTTAGAACGACTCTAATTAAAGCAGATCATTACTCCCACTGCTCTGTGAACACACCCCACTCCCAATCTTTGAGCAGAATTAGGACACGGTTATTAGAATCCTCTTTGCAAGTTCTCTGTGCTCCTCGGGTACCATCTCAGCCACCAGCCTGGGTTAAAAGGTCTTCTCAAGTGAAAAACTCACAGCAGGCTCCTTAATGCAGGATACATCCAGGAGTATGACAGGCACAAAAACAGCAGACAGATGTGCCCACACTGACAAAACACTAGAGAAACACTCTTTTGTCATAGGTTTGGGGTTTTTTTATCAACACAAAGGCTGAGGGACTGGAAATAAGGCTGTCTTTATTTGACAACCATTACTCCAAAAATAAAAACAAGGGATGATGAATTCGTGAAACTTCAGGTTTAAACCTTTAACTCAGGGTGCAGAAAACAGGATCCTGCTGCTCCTGGTCCTTTTTAAGAATCCCCAGGCAAAGTCCCTGGAAGCTCATCCACAGACCCTGTCATAGCCCGGGGTGGATGTCTGGATCCTTTTGCCTCTGACTGAGAAGCCAACCTTTATCCAAGGTGTGCTAAACTAAGTAAGTTAACTAAGAAGTGCTGCTCTCAAACCACCTGGAGAACTGTTAACACAGGAAAACAGGGGATCATACCATGTTAACCTCCCTGTGGAAATTATTGGGATAAAGCAGGATATGCCATCTTTCCCAGGGATACACTTCCTCAGCTTAAAATAGTGGAGCTTTTAAATTCTCCCATGAGCAGCAGCAGCCCATGTGGTTACAATGCTGAGACAGCCCAGAGTCCCTCTACAACATCAGTCTTTCACTCTTTCCTCTGAGAGCCCCCTTAAACCAAAGGGATGAATGCCCAGTTGTACCATGATGTGGAATCTTCCCAGGGTTCCTGGGGATCTCAGATGCCTTAGGGTTTGCACTGTTCTTTTATGGATATTATAGTTTTACTTCCTTTCAAAAAACTGGTGGGTTGGATTCTGCTCTGAGGCTGCCTGAGCAAAGCAATTCTACCATTTCAGTTCCCCTTTCATATCCCGAAAGTTTGACCTAATTTATTCAGCAGACAAATCCCAAGCTAAAGGTTAATTTCATCGGTAAAAGGCATATTTTGATGGCAAGGGAGGGAAAAAAAGCTCTGCAATCTCAAGGCTGACTGCACTTTAAAATCCTAGAGGAATGATGCAAACTGGAAATATATTACTGGGAATACATTTGCTGCCAGGCTCTGCCGGATCAGGTACAAACCAGCACATGGCAGCAGGGAACAACATCTGCCCCAGGACCTCACACACCTTTCCCTCCTCCTCCCCATGAGAAAACTGCAACCGCTCAGTGATTGTCGGGCAATGTGAGCAATTTGTGGGCCTGTGGAAGGCTGTGCGTGGTGATAAAGGAGGGGGAGGATGCCTGGGGATGCCCCCACCAGTACAACACGCACTCGAGGCCGTGCAGAGAGTGAGTCTCTGCACTGACTTTCCTTCTCTCTCTCTCTCCCCCCCATCCAACTTTCCCGGTGGAAGGACAGCATTTCTCGGGGCACGATTTCTTTCCACCCCCAAACCAGCATAGAACGACTCCTACAGCCTCTCTGGCAGCCCCGGGGCTGGGATCACAGTAAAATACAATATCCTTACCCTTGAAACTGAGGGCTGAAGCAACTCAGCGGTGTCCCCGAGCCCGGAGCGCGGTGCTTTCCCAGCTGCAGGGTACCAGGGGCTCGGGCCAGCTCTCAGAGATGCCGGATCTCTCCCCTCCGAGCTGCTCCCAGCCTGGCTGCGTGAAGCTGATGGTTCCTGCCCCGAACAGCAGGAATCCTCATCCACAGCCGGCTCAGCGGTTTGGGATCTCCCCTCGGCAGATGGGAACGCTCCTCCACAGCCACAGAAAGTCTCTGGCAGCCGCTGCCTGCTCCGGGGAGAGAGGAGAGACCGGAGCGACATCACAGCAGCAAAACTCAAGGCGAAATTAAACCCGCGCTGCGAACACTGGGGCGCTCACTGGCCTTAGGAACTGAGCCGGGGTGCCAAAACCAAACCCTGGGGAGGCAAAACCCTCACCCTCTAGCGAGCAAAACCCCAAACCCCTGAGGTGCAAAAAGCCCAACCCCTGGGGTGCAAAGGCACCAACCCCCTGGGGTGCAGATCCACAGCCCCGGGGTGCCAAATCCACCCTTCCCGGGGTCAAACCCGCCAAACCTCTGAGGGTTAAAGCGCCAACCCCCAGGGCAGCAAAGCCGCCAGCCCCAGGTGGGGCAAAACGCCGAGGATGCTGTGGACCACAGCCGCATCAGCCCAGGCCATCGGGATCAGCCCGGGGATCTCTCTTGGAGGTGGGGAAGAAGAGGGGGGAACCCTTCCCGAGGGGAGACAGTGTTTGAAGGGGGTGTTCTTTGGGCAGAGGGTTCAGGACGTGCCTTGGGGGGGGTTTGCCATAGAGGGGCTCCCACCCGGAGCGGGGAGCAGCAGCCGTGCCCGTGGGGAGCCCTGCCCGGGGAAGGGGTGTCAGGATCTGCCCGGGGATGGGGACGAGGATGGGGATTCCGCCGGCGGCACTTACCGAGGCAGGCGGAGGAGCCGCCCCCTCTCTCCTCCGCCCCTCCCCGCTCCAGCCGGGAAACCTTCCTTCCCTCCGGGAGACCGGGCTCCCCGTGGAAACCGTGCTCTGTTCTTTCCTCCTCTCAAACCAGCCCTTCCCACTCCCCCTCGGCAGCTACAGGCACACCGAGACCTGATGCATGCAAACAATAAAAAATAAGAGGCGTTCCGTGGGTTTGGCTCCCCTGTTGCCAAACAGGGCGTTTCGTTCAAAAACTAAACCGAAAAATCCGAAAAATCTCGGGCTGGAAGAAGAAGCTGTGGCACGAGGTTGGTGAGATGTCACCTGCCCAGCCCCTGTCTGCCTTGTCCCCCAGTCTGGGTGGGCTGGGAGGGATGGCATGGTGGGCGTTGGATTTTGGGTTCTTTAGGCACGTCCGTGGGAGAGCCTGGCTGAATTGTCTGCCTGGAAAGGAGCGGTCCCTCCTCCCAGCTGGCAGACAATGAACTCGGCAAGAAAAGGTGTAAAAATCTGGTTCTTTCAGTGCTGGGGTGAATGTCACACACAAAGATGTGCCTGTGTAACCCTCGGCCGCAGCTCCTGTCCTAAAACAACCCCCAAATCTCGCCCGAAGGCACAGAATTCACACTGAATTGCTGCCATCAGCATGACGGTCTCCTCCTGCGTTTGTTTGCCAAAGACTGTTGCAAAAGTTTTGAACGCTGGCTTCACCCACCACCAAAAATGACACTGGAGAATTTTTTCAATGGGTGTGGAGAGGAAACCTCTTGATCAGGGTTGGTGGAAAGTAAAGAAACTCAGATTTACTGTCCTCTCCCTGCAATATCTCAGCTCGTGGCTGGCAATTGGCTTCTCAGGTTTCAGGCTTCTCTTTGACAGTAGCAACCAAACTGTGATGGAAGAGCATGTTTTGTGGCATATTTTTTTGCTTCAGAAATAGCGGATTTCTCTTTGAACATAATAAAATCTACTTTTAATTATGGATTTTTCACTCCAGGAATGGAAGGAAGGAAAAAAGAGAGAAAGAGAGAAAAAAGAGAAAAAAAGAGAAAAAAAGAGAAAAGAAAAAAGAGAAAAGAAAAAAGAGAAAAGAAAAAAGAGAAAAGAAAAAAGAGAAAAGAAAAAAGAGAAAAGAAAAAAGAGAAAAGAAAAAAGAGAAAAGAAAAAAGAGAAAAGAAAAAAGAGAAAAGAAAAAAGAGAAAAGAAAAAAGAGAAAAGAAAAAAGAGAAAAGAAAAAAGAGAAAAGAAAAAAGAGAAAAGAAAAAAGAGAAAAGAAAAAAGAGAAAAGAAAAAAGAGAAAAGAAAAAAGAGAAAAGAAAAAAGAGAAAAGAAAAAAGAGAAAAGAAAAAAGAGAAAAGAAAAAAGAGAAAAGAAAAAAGAGAAAAGAAAAAAGAGAAAAGAAAAAAGAGAAAAGAAAAAAGAGAAAAGAAAAAAGAGAAAAGAAAAAAGAAAAGAGGAAAAAAAGAGGCAAAAAGAGAAAAGAGGCAAAAAGAGAAAAGAGGCAAAAAGAGAAAAGAGGCAAAAAGAGAAAAGAGGCAAAAAGAGAAAAGAGGCAAAAAGAGAAAAGAGGAAAAAAGAGTTGTGTCACAGCCAAACAAACCTCATCCTTATATTTTCCTTTAATAAGAACAAAATATTTTCTATAAAGCAGGAGAAATAAGTAATATGTGACCAGACTTTTCTCTGAATTTAGACTGATTCCATTACTTCAGTCAACATAAACTTCCATGTGTTTCTGAAAAAATCAGCTTCAATGTAAAATATTTAAATTATTGTGTTATCCTCTAATTTACAATTATTTTTAAAAGTTTTAATAAAACTTGAAATTTGAGCAAAATGTTTTATTTCTGATCGAAAAGAACAATTTTCAAACCTGAAGAAAAGGTTCACCAGTCTCTTTGCAAGCTGAGCTCTTGAAGCCACTTTCTGATCTCCTTCCTCACTCCATTATTGCCACCAAGCCAAACAGGAGCATCTGACCAGGGAAATAAGCAAAGGGGTAGAAGTTTTATTTAAAAGCTTGTGCCAAGCTCTTTTATTTCTCCATTTGCCGACAAAAAGAAAATCAACAAATAGAATTAAATTATATATATTATACACACATTTTATATCAATTATTTTTTGTACCATATGAATATATTAAAATCATAATAAATACATTAAATTTCAGAAAAAATAAAAACCTTGTCATTTTAAAAAATGTCTGGTTTATGGTGGTTTTTTTTTTTTTTTTTTTTACAGAACTTTCCTAAAACATACTTTTTCATAGACCCATAGAATCAGAGAATGGACCTTTCAGGCTCATGTAGTTCCAATCCCCCTGCCGTGGACAGGGACCCCCAATCCCTTTTTTCAGGGCTGCTCTCGGTCTGTTCATCCCCCAGCCTGGATTGATAATGGGGTTGAATTCACCCAGGTTCAGCACCAGCACCTGGCCTTGCCCAAACCCCCTTCCCCTTCTCAGTTTCCCTTGAATTCATGGGAAAAAAAGCCCCCAAACCCCAGAGGAAGCTGCCTCTTTCCCTAATTAGCGTTAATTGCCCGTTCCTGGGGGGTGGGACGGGTCTGTGCCACTGTCTGTGGTACCAGAGGGTGGCACAGCTGGGGCCTGGCTTTCCTTTTGCTGGGCCCTTCTTTGTCCTCCTGGATTCCAGGAAGGCTGTCAGATTCCAGCAACTGCGTTTTTATGGAGCAGAGAATAACAGCAGAGGCCTGCAGCTCTTGCAAAGCACCAATCTCAAAATAAATGACAAAGGAGGGAGATAACAGCAGGAGGAAGTGGTCTGGACAGAGTGCTGTCAATGCTGTGTCAGCCACTCGTGTTAATGTCATCTGTGATCGATTCACCTGCAAGCATGCCACAAACTATAAAAAAACATGACAAAATTTCACATTTACTGGAAATTCAAGGGTATTGTCAAGCAGGGACTGCTGGGGTGTCGTCTCATGGGTTGCTGGTGTTCTGGTTTTACATTATATTTTCAATGCTCGAGGGAAAATGGAGTTTATTTAGCTTTCTGACCTTTACAACAAGGAGGGTAATAGGAAATGTACATTTCAGAGCCTTTTCCATATCAAAAGCAGCTTGATCTTAAAAATTTGAGAAGTAGTAGGGGTGTTTAGGCAGACTCCGAGGTATAGCTCCATATTGCTCCTTAAACTGGCAAATAAGGTGGTGCAGGGGCTGGAATATTTAGGAATGGTTTGGGGTTTTGTTTACTCTTGGTGGCCACTCAGAAAGCATTGTCAAATCCCTTGGGAAGGAAGTCAGACAGATGTGTTGTGTTGCCAAGTAGAAGGACACAAGGAAACATGGTGGGTTTTAGGCCTCATGGTTCAGCAGTGGAGACGCTGCCATGGCAGATGATAACCCCACCAGAGATTTACAAAATGCACAGAGAAGAATGGATGAATGAGGCCTGTAAACCACATGGCACTGGGGAAATAGGCCCATAGGAGTGGCACTTTTGCTGTTTGTCTCTTGAGGGGCAGCCTGTCCTGATAGCATTGCCTCTTCTCCAGCCCCTTCTCAAGGCAGCAGCGCGACAAGAAGAAGGAAGAAAGGAGCATTTGCTTTCCTGTCTGTCGTGATGTAGCCAGGTGTGAAACTGTGCAAACAGTTGTCTGAACTGTTAAACAACTTCTTCAAACCCTGCTGACTGACAGGGTTTCTGAGCAGAGGCCTCTGGAGGTGCTTGCTGACCACTTCTGTGGCAGCCCCAGGCCCAGAGGCAGCTGCAGGGAGATGTGCTCTGTGCCAGGCTGCTCTGGCACGCTGCACCTGATCCCTGGGGAAGTGCTTTGGTCATCAGCCCAGAGAAGTGAAGCTCCGTGGACACAGGATCCCTGCTGTGCTCCCTGATTGTGCTTTTTCAATATCTTATGTGCTGCAGCCTCTGCAGCGCTTCTTGTGCTTGATGAATTCTACCTGACAATTTCTCTCTCCTTCATCAGGCCCCATATATTTATATTTTCTTTTTCAGGTGAGATTTGTAATCTTCCTACTTGGACATAATCACTGCTAAAATGAGGGGTTGCTCCTGTTGCCTGATGCAGGCTCAGCTGTTCTGTGCTGCTTCCACTTGCCCCTCAGACCTCAAAAGTGGCCTCTCTTCTTTTCAACTGATATATAGGGTGTATACACTCCTAATTTTTTCTGTCTTAACAGGATGCAATTTATATTCTGGAAATAAATAGTCCAGGTATTCCCACTACCTTCCAGCAATGTTTATGCTCATACACTTTTAACCCTGCAAATACCTCCATGCCTCTGGGTGTGCCTCAGCTGAACTGCAGCCTGTGTCACACTGCTGAAAAATCAGGATCCTCCCCATTATCACAGGAGCTAGAGAGACCCAAAACATTATTTGTGAAATCCATGGGAGTTACTGGAGCCTGAGATGGTTTATCAGACATTTATTATCATCACACCCATTAATTCAAGTCAGTAAGAGGGATATAGTTGTAGAATTATAGAAAAAAATAAAAGAAAAACAATCCTCAAAATTTAAACTGGCTCATGAGAGCTGATGTTTGTACAGATCAGGAATTTCGTATGGATATGCTCAGTGGTTCTGGTCTTAAGGGTAGTTTGGGGTCATTGGATCAATCCACTTGGAGAGGAAGAAGAGCAATCACACTTTAAATCTTCAAAACCCAAACCCTAAAATGCTGTAGGCATCTCCCAGCCAAGTGTGGATTCAGCCCAGTCTTTCCTGGTGCTCAGGATGCAGATGTGACCTCTGGCACAGCAGGGCTGCCCAGCTGTGACAGGTCAGGGCAATGCAGAGGGCAGGTCTGCAGGGCACTGCTGAGGAACAGCCTGTGACTCCTTTGAAGCTGCTTGATGATGAAAATGAGTTCCAAAGCCTTTTTTCTGTCATTCTCTGTGAGTTTCCCATTGGTACAAACCAGCCACGTGTGTTTGCCAGAGGGACCTGTGGTCACTGTCTCCAGAACTCTGCTGACAACCTCTGAACTGCAGGGCTGTAGGTACTGAGAGAGTTAATTAGGATGTGAAGTTTTGTGTCCAAATTCTGCTCTGTCACAGATTTTCCCTTGAGCTGGAGAAGAGTTTGAGGCACATAAGCTCTGAAAGCACATTCAGACAAGGCAATGGTCCAGCTCTGCCGTGTGCAACGGCAACATCTCCTGAGTGCTCTTGAACATTCAAGTTGTTCTTTGCAGCTCCACTTCAGCCCCACTCTGGTGTCACCCCACACAGGAGTGAGCAGTTCCAGCTGAACCTTTGTCACTGCTCGGGGAGACCTTGGGCATTTCACCCCACAGAGGGATAATAGATCTGACACTGCCAGACCACGGTGCTCTCACACCGGCTGATAATCCAACAGAGAGACATCCCATAATCCAGGTAGAGGTGTCCAAGGCTGGCAGGTTGTCCCTGAGTTTACTTGCAAGCAGTAATGATGTTTACAGTAGGACCAGCTGTCAGACATCAGGAGACTCTCTGGGAACTCTGGATAGCTTGCACTGGTGTGTGCACACACCTGCTCCGTGCTCTCATGGAATTTCTTGCTCCCATCTCTGAAGTGGCTTCTTTATCTCCCTGTAGCTGTTGGGCAGATGACTTTTATTTGTCTGAGAGATCTCCCAGGAAATGTGATGGCACTTCTAAGCAAAATGTTTTTCCCTGCACAGGGCACATCCCAGTTATCACATGGTCAGGGTGTCAGCGTGGTCATGCTCCAGCACTTTCACCTGAGGATTTCCATGCTGTCCAAACAGAAACCCTTGGTCCAGAAGGAACCTGGATATTTTTACCCTTAAATGAAACCCGGTGAGTAACATTCCCCAAAGTGCTCTCTAATTATGGGCTTCTTCATTCCTAAGCATCCAGATTGGGCTGTGCTTGCAGCAGGGTTGTACAACTGAGCCTGGTGTGTGCTTTGAGTTCTCAAAGACCATCAGAAAATTCAAGCCCAAGAGGTATGAAAGTGCTCAAACTGAGTCATCAGACATGAGTGGACATCTTTTAAGCCTTTACTGCCTGCCAAAATCTGCTCAATGACTCAACATCATGGTCTGAAGCAAAACCTCTGGTTCTGTGTGTTATCTATTAGACCATGTTGGATGTGAGGGATGGAGAAAATTATAAATCTGGTCAGAAATGCCACTGAGTAGACACCAGAGATCTGTTGCAGAGACCACCAGTTGCAAAGGCTTTTGTTGATCTTGGAAGAAAAGACACCATTGATACACAAAAAAGTGTCCTGAGAGAGAGGAGAGCACTAAACACCCACAGACAAAACCACTGGAGGAAAAAACTCAGGATATCCTACATGCTGTATCAAGACACAGGATCTATTTGAATAGCTGCCATATTTTAATTGCTTCCAACAATCCTGTTTCTTGGCTCTGTTNACCACACCATGTCGGATGTGAGGGATGGAGAAAATGATAATCTGGTCAGAAATACCACTGAGTAGACACCAGAGATCTGTTGCAGAGACCACCAGTTGCAAAGGCTTTTGTTGATCTTGGAAGAAAAGACACCATTGATACACAAAAAAGTGTCCTGAGAGAGAGGAGAGCACTAAACACCCACAGACAAAACCACTGGAGGAAAAAACTCAGGATATCCTACATGCTGTATCAAGACACAGGATCTATTTGAATAGCTGCCATATTTTAATTGCTTCCAACAATCCTGTTTCTTGGCTCTGTTGTGTATTTCTAGCAACAGTGCTGAAATTATTGTATAACTCTGAGAAGAAAAAGAGCAACTTATTGTTGAAACCGCTTGTCAGGCTGAAATAAGTTGCCAAAGAAAATTTTCTTTTTCCTTTTTATTGTTCTCCTGACAAGCTGGACAGGGGCTCTTTTCTCTTGTGCTGCAAAATCTAATTATATACATACATTAAAAAATAGACAGCACTAACCATTTGTCTCTCATGACTCACCACTCTCTTTGCAAATGTCATAAATTCTGGCAAGCAAACTGCAATCACACATTAGTGTCTCACAAGGCTGCCTGGCTCGATTACAGGCTGGCAAGGATTAGGCTGAGTAATTGGGAGAAGATGGGAGGAAGATTTCACTGGACATCTGGGATTATTGTGTGCTGGAAGCGTGGCAGGAGACAAACCACTAAAAGACAATCCAGTGCCTTCAATGGCAGTCCCTGTTGCAGGTTGATACCATTTGTAGAGCCCAGAAGAGATGAAGAAACAGAGCCTTTATTTTAAATAAAGGCCTGTGAAACCCTTTATTCATTTATCACTTGGGCCCCCTGTTTTAAAGAATGAAAGGGGATCCCTGTCTGGAATACATCTTCCAAGGCTGGTGCCTGAAAGCCCTGCCCTGGAGGTGGGAGGAGGGTTTCTGCTACACCATGGTGACACCCTGGACACCCTCACCAGGTGCTGAAATGCATTTTACTTCCTCACAAACCCCACTGAAAGACCAGGGTCCTTCTGGGTTCTCCAGCACCCCTTCCTCTCTGCCCTGGAGCTACACCAGGTCTTGAGACCCCACCTGCAGTGCTGTGTCCAGCTCTGGGACCTCCAGCAGGACATGGAGCTCTTGGAGCAACTCCAGGGGAGGCCATGGAGATGCTGTGAGGGCTGGAGCACCTCTGCTCTGGACTCAGGCTGGGAGAGCTGGGGGTGTTCACCTGGAGAGGAGAAGGCTCTGGGAAGACCTTAGAACCTCTTCCAGTGCCTAAAGGGCTACAAGAGAGCTGGAGATGACAAGGCCATGGAGGGACAGGACAAGGGGAAATGACTTCAAACTGAGAGAGGGAAGGGTTAGATTGGATATTAGGAAGAAATTCTTTCCTGTGAAGGTGTTGAGGCCCTGGCACAGGTTTACTGGAGATGTTGTGCCTGTCCCAACCCTGGAAGTGTTCAAGACCGGGTTGGATGATGCTCTGAGCAACCTGGTTTAGTGGAAGGTGTCCCTGCCCATGGCAGGGGTGTTGGAACTGGCTGGTCTTTAAGGTCCCTTGCAACACAAATCATTTTATGGTGCTGTGATTCTACGTGTGTCAGGGCAGACCAGAGCCACAGAGGAGTGCCCTGGGCTGAGCAGAACATCAGACATGATGGATCTGCTATAGATAGGCTTTAGTAAGTAGATAACTGTTTTAAAGATCAAAGTTACTTCTGAAACCCCGGAGAACTCTGAAGACACTCATCCTTTCACAGTGAGCTGGGCAGTGAATTTGTGAAACACAGGATTTCTTAAATGCTCTTCCTCAACTTCCATGGCATCTGGGTTTTGTTTCCCAAGACATGACAGATAAGAGTCTCTTTTTTTCCCTGTGCCCCGTGGTGCAGCAGAAGAAGTCAAAAGCCGCCATTTCAGGTTTTTTTTCTCTTGGTTGTTTATTATTTCTTATCTACAAATTCTTTCTGTGCCCTGCCAAGGTCTTGCTTCAACGAAGGCATGAAACGACTCCCTGCCCACGACAGGTGGGCAGAACTTTTTATACCATGTTCTACTTATCTTTTATTTACCATTAATCACCAATGCCTACTGCTAATGTTAGACATGTCACCTCTATCCTACACCAATCCCTGTGAGCCACCACAGCAGAAAAATGGATGACAAGAAGAAGAACAAAAAGGACAAGAACCACACCCAGGTCCTCCATGTTTTTCTTCTAACCCCTTTCTAAACATCCTAATATTCTACATTTACACCCTGTGATTACTTAACTACTACTACTAACTATTATTTTTCTTACATTCTCGTGACTTGTAATTCATTTCACAAGCTGAAAGCTCTTCCATGGACCAAGATCCAGGACAGTGTCTCTCTGGGGCTCTGTGCATGGGGGTGTCTGACCCCTTGCTGTCTCTCAGGGGTCTGTGCATGGGGGTCTCTGACCCCCTGCCAGGATCTCAAACCCTCCAGGGCAGTCAGAGGAGTGCCCTGGACTCTGACAATGGCACCGATGCCAGGACCTGTCCCAACAGGAGCAAGTCTCATTTCAGTTTTACAATCCCATTTGAAAATGCATCTCCTCACTGTTTAATCCCTGAGCACAGCTCTCAGTCCCATTCACATGCACAGCATTTCCTGGCCTGGCTGGGCCAGGGACATGTCCTGAGCTGTGAAATGTTTGAAATATATGAAATGTATGAAAGGTGTGAAATGAACTGTGTGCATTCCTGGCTCCTTCGAGGCGCCTGAAGCACAGATTTTATCTCACTGGGTGACATCAGGGCAGTGATGCCTGATCTTTTGAGATGTTTCACAGTAAAAAAATGACAAATCAGGAAGAAATACTCATGTGGACAGCGAGATTTTGGGCAGGAAAAGAGCTATGCTCTGGCTGTTTAAATGTGAGACCATCCTATGTTGCATTGGGAAATTGTGCTCTTTGCTACAAAAAGCTGCATTGTGCTTTTTTTCATTTGACAAGTATATCTGTGGTTTATTTTTAACTTTAATTAGGTATTCTTTCAAATCTTACCACTGCCCACCCAGAGCAAGTGGAGTGGCATAAACACAGACACAATGTAGAGTACCTTATGCTGAAGAGCACAGCAACAGCAAGTTCATAATCTTTTCTTTTCCCCAGGCATTTCATCTTGAATCCAGGGGAGGACTTGCTTACTGATGTGATTCACTAGTTGAAGAATAAAATATTGTCTGGCAAGGTTAATATTTCACATTTCATTGTGGATTTTCACTTGAGGATCTAAGAATCATTTACAAGACTTAAAGCTTGAACTAAACACATTTATTTTGCAGCAAAATGTGGCTGCCCTACCCCTGGCAGTACTCAAGGCCAGGTTGGACGGGGCTTTGTGCAACCCGGTCTAGTGGAAGATGTTTTGGGGTTTTTAGAGCATGATTTCCCTTCCCCCATACCCCTCATTACTTTACCTATCAAAATTTTTGACATATAAAAGCATAATTACAGTTACAAAATACTTTAGAGCTGTATAACAAAACATCCCTTGCCACTGTACTTTTACTAAGTGAAGCAACGTGCATTTGCACGTAAAAAACATCTCACTGCTTGTCTTTTTAAGACTGAAGCTGCAAAATACCTCACAGCTCCAAGGGTGGCAAGTCCATCAGAGCAGCCAAAGCCCTGCTGTTCCCCTGGGAATGGTGGGATGATTGCCCAGGGTTGTGCTGAGGGTCCACACCTGATCTGAACGCCTGTGGGAGTGTTTGTAGAAACGAGGATGTGTTTGAGCCGGCAGGAGGAGGAAGAGCACGCTGCTCCTCTGCCATGGGAAATCACTCTCTGGAAATGGAGCTTTGCTCCGAAGAGAAGTAAGCCCCAGGGAGATTAAGGAAGCATGTGTTGGAAATTAGGTCTTACTCTCCTAGGATTTTTCTTTCGGCATGATGTGTGAATATTACTGGGTCGTTAAATCTGGGCGGCAAGAGAAGGGGTGGAATATAAAAGCAAGGGAAGGCAGATGGGGAAAAAAGGGAAGGCAGATGAAAAAATGGAACAGTTTGGGGGGCAGCAGGAATGGCTGCACAGGCTGATAGGTTGCTAAGGGCACATGTTCATGCTGGCACCTCTGCTGGGGATGCCCAGCTGTGCCCAGCTGTGCCCTCTGCCACCCCACAATTGTGTCTGCTGGCACATGTTCATGCTGGCACCTCTGCTGGGGATGCCCAGCTGTGCCCAGCTGTGCCCTCTGCCACCCCACAATTGTGTCTGCTGGGTCTCAGAAAGAGCAGGAGAGAGAGAAACTCATTTGGTGGGTTCAGATGTAGAAGAGGCTGAATAGAGGAGAATACATCTTGTCTGCTGAGATGATGAACTCCTTTGAGCTGGGTTACCCAGCTCTTCAGGGGCAGGACAAAAATCCATCTCATCAAAACCTCATCTTTTCCAGGAACAGATATAAAGAAAGTGGGGAAGGGAATGAAAATCCTCCTCACTGATGAGGACAACAGAAATTGGGGTGGGGTGTGAGAGTGTGTGCACATTGCCCTGGCAGACAACCGTGCCCACCCGGCAGATCTCTGCATCATCTCACTGCTTTCTCATTTTTGCTTTTTTGCCCCTTTTCCCCTGTTCTTCCAGCTCAGTAATTCTTTCCCAGGAATTCACATAAAACGGTGTACCAAGTGCTGTCCTTAGCCAGCAGCTTAGGAACAAAATCCAGACATGTATTTCTGTTGACAACGGTGTCAGACGGATTCCTAAGGACCACCAAAACCCTCCTCTCTCAACAATGATCTGTCTGCTTTCCACGGCCTACTCTGTAATACCAAAACTCATTTTTGGTTGTTCTGCTTTTCATGTCTGGCTTCACACAAGCCAGGTTATGTTTGTTTATTTGACACTGACTTGTGCTAGATAAATATGACTTATGCCACATAAATATAGGTTGGATTCAAAGAATTGGTATCCAGGCTATTTATGTTAGCAGCTTGACTGGATCAGTTTTAATCAAGGTAAAGAAGTAAAATCTGAATACAGAAAAGGAACCAGGTAAAAAACAAGAACAGAGATTGTACATTGCTTTCAGGTATTTCCTTCTCTTTGCAAAACTATATTTTTCTGACCTTTATGATGAAGTTGCCACTCATCCCCTTTAGACCTGACACCATCCATAGCCACAAAGCTGGCATTTCCCAGATCAGGGACATCCACAAAAGCAGATGAAGGTCAGAGTGACCTTCAGGCTCTCCTGGGGGAGGCACTGTCATGTTTGGGTCTGACTGTGAGCAGTACCTGGAGCAAAGCTTTTCTCCCTGCTTTTGATCCCTCAGGCTGTGCAACTCTCCCCTTCCAAAATCAGGAGAGGCAGCCCAAAGAAATCACAGCTGGCAGAGGATCTCTTTGGGCAATGAGCTGGAAGTGGCTGCATTTTTCAGAAATTCATAGTCAAATATTAGTGCTTATCTATTAAAACTGTGGCTGAAGCAGAGTCCTTTGGCTCTGAAGGCCGAATCCCACATTATTCCAGGAATAAAAAGAGGAAAACAACCTGATCTGAAGCCCTCACCACAGACAGCAAAGACTTCCCAAGCTCATAACCAGTTTCAGGTCTGATGCTCTCAGTGATGGGCACGTCCCGGGGAGGATCTGAGCACTGCTTGTGTGAGACTGAATGTAAAGCATTTTACATTCTCTGCTCCATTAACTCTGAGGGATAAGTACCTTCCTGCAGCTTGAGGATGAGTCTGCAGAGGCAGACAATGTGATGGGTGATTTGTGAAGGCAGGGACACCTTCCACTCTCCCAGGGTGCTCCAAGCCCCATCCAGCCTGTCCTTGGACACTTCCAGGGTTGGGGCAGCCACAACTCTGAAAAAATCCATCAGATTTTACAGAGATTATTGCAGAATATTAAGGTGGGGGGGGAGGGTGTTTTTCTGATAATTTGGTTTTTTACCTTTTTTTTAAATATATAGTTCATGTTGCACAGAGTGTTGATGGAGAGTAGTGTATCCTGCCCCTTTTTTAATGAACACCTGGGGTGTGCCAAAAGGCTGCTCTAATTAGAGCAATTTTAGTGCTTTCCAGTGAGAAATGCCACTCCATTAAATAGAACAAAAAATATCCCACAGAACCCCACCCACCCCCAAAAAGTCCCAAACAAACTATAAAAAAAGTTGTTGGGGAACAGAAAACAAAAGTTTCTTTTGCAATAGCAAAGACCTCCATGCAAGATCAGATTCCTCACCCCTGCCCAGTTCAGGCTTTTGCCTGTTGGTACTACATGGTGTTCTGTCAAAAGCCTTTATGTTTTGGTGAAAGGAAATCCTGTTTTTCTGGCTTGTGCTTGTCATGATGGCCCCAAGGGGGCTTTAAATATTCACTTACTTTACCAGAGTACAGAAATACTTAGCTCAAACCAATTAAGTTTTTAATTAAAATGCATTAGAAGGAGAATCTTGCATATTAAATTCCTCCTTTTTAAAAAAAATTTTTTTTAAGGGACACAGCAATCAGTAGAGTTTGGCAGCCCCTGCATCTCAACAAGTTGAAGCCCAAGAACATTTTTAACCTTGGCTTGTGAATTGCATGACTCACAGAGCTGAAACTCACGGAGCAGAACCTTGCAACTCCATTTCCTCTTCCCAACGTGCTGATTTATGTATTGACCATATTTCCCAGCTTCCTGGGACAGAAATGCTGTCATTTTAAAAACAAGCAGCGTTTCATCTGCGGGCATCGTGCTTCTGTGGATTGCAAGGCCAATATCTGCAATTCTGATAATGTAGGAGCTGCTGCAGAAATTGATCTGTGCCAGCACCCACTGCCACTTGAATGATAAATCCATGTTTTAAACAAACTGGTCTAGAAAGCTACAGTGAGCCTGGCAAAAAAAAATACCTGGAGAGAGCCAATAAAGAAAGATATGATAAAATAAACTGTTACAGAGCTTCCTCTGTGCAATGTCTTGGAAGGGGACTTGGGTATGGGGTGTCTAGAAGAGGTGACTGATGATGTTGGTTTTAAACAAAATGAATCTTCAGTCTTCTTATTGTTTTGTGCTTACCCAAAACACACAAAATCCCATACCACTGGGACAGCAGGATACAGAAAATGTTGCCATTAGTGGGATGAGTCTGAAATCCAGTTTTTCACGCTTGTTATTAGAGATAGGAAAACTTATTTGCAGTCTTCATCAACCTGATTTCATGTAGAGTTGCTGATTTATTTTGATAGAAAATGAAAAATGCCACTAAAGCACAAAAATGCTTTTAGTTTGGTTGGAAAACAAATTGTGTACAACGAAAAACAACCATCTCCAAAGTAAAGATGGGAATATTTTATAAAGGTACATTAATCTCAGGTGAAATTGCTTTTCTGTAAGGCCAGAACTACAAGAACAGAAATAAAGGGAAAATTCAGGGCTCATATCTTCTCGGAGGAGAAAAATGTCTGTATCTGAACATTTTGTAGACTCCTCAGAGGGAGGCACCTGGCAGCACCTCTTCACTGGCTCATGGTGTAACATAAAATAAGGAAAATGTGTCACTGCAGAGGCAGAAGTGTGTCCTGAGAGGTGGGGAATGAGCAGCAGAGCCAGTGCCCACCCAAAACACGACCCCAAGGGGCCCAGGAGAGTCTGTGAGCTTCCAACAAACCAGAAAATCTGTTGATTGGCTTTGAGTCTAGGATTAAACAAGCAGCAATTCTCCATGTATAATTTGTAGGTTACCAGTGACAGTGTCACCCTTGGCTGTTCCCTCTGAGTGGCATCTTTCTCCTGTGATTCACCCTCATCCCTGTCAGGGATAAATGTGGAATAAAAAAAAGTGGCGAGAGGAAACCTATATTTTTCATTTCATACTCTGACACATGAAACAGGGCCTGTTTCAACTCAGTTTCAAAAACTTGGGTTTTAAATTTACCCTTCCAGCTCTGTGTTGAGGCAAAAAAAAAAAAGCCTGTTTTCTTTTAAATATTTTGTTTCCTGTTGTTCACCATCCTTTGTCCCTTTAAATGGGATTCCATTGGTACCTTTTTCAAGTTGGCAAGAATGCTGGGAAATAGAAAACCCGAAGAAATTTTTATTTCTAAATTGAAAGCAATTTTTTTTTAATCTGATAGCAGCTAGAAATATGGGTTTGGTGGACAAATGAACAGAGTTAACTTTTCAGATGCTCTTCCACAATTAACTTTTCAGATGCTCTTCCACAACTATGCAAGTGTCATCTCCTCCCAGACATGGCCCTCACCACCAGATCCCAGCATCAGGAGTCAGCCCTGGCTGAGCTACATGGAAAAGGTCATGAACAGAACAAGACATTTCCTCATGCCTGTGAAAATGGGGGGAGCTGCCTGATTTCCCAGGGAAGAGCTGAGCTCAGCATCACCCCGTGGAGATGTTCAGCTGTTTCCTCTTCCCACTGTGTCTGGATCACACTTCCAACATGCCCAGTTCTGCCTTTGCCTTATTGTGGGATTGAAGGCACCAAACCCATGCAGATGAGAGCCTGAAAGACAATGATGGTGTTGGAAAATGGGTGCTCTGAGCATTTCTGGCCATCTTTCCCAAAGAGCACCTTGCTGCCACACTCAGCAATTTTCCAGTGCTTTGCAAGCTCCTGGCCCCACCAGTCCCTGCCAGCCCTGCACTGTGGTGGGAACTCAGTGTGAAGAGAAGCAGAAGGGTTTGGAGAGCATCCCTTGTCCAAGCCTGGTTCCCAGCCTCTGGTCAAGGCCAGGTCCTGTCTGGAAGGTCATCAGTCCCAAATGTGAATTATAGATGGAATTAGGTCATCCCTGAAGAGCAATCAGAATCCTCTTTCTCTGTCAGCTCCCTAAAAGCCCTTCCTACCAAAACCACAGGGAACACACGGATTTCTGAGCCATAATTTGAACTTGTGTCCTTAAATCCCTTTATGGCATAAAGGACATAAGTCACAGGGACACTTTGGAAAGAGACCCACATTCAAAAAACACATTTTCAATGATTTTAAAAAAAAAAAGTTTTGGTTTGTTTAGGGTTTTTTTTTTTTTTTGCCTGCACGAATCCTTTAGCAAATGCATCTGACATTGCCTGCCAAGCATGGTCAGCCAGGGATGAACAAACACAAGGGAGAAAACTGCTGGAGCCTGCAGGGCTCCTGTAGGCACTCAGAGAGCTGTTCATAAAAACAGCAGGAAACTGTACATCAGGACTGACCTACAGCTCTCTGACCCCACTCCTCTGTGGCACTTGGGGTCTGCCTGTGTAATTGGCACATCCTTACAAATATATGTATTTAATATATGGATTTTATACATATATATTTAGATAGATATAGGTTTTGTTTGGTTGTTTTGAGGTTTTTGTTTAGTTGGGGTGGGTTTTTTTGGGTTTTTTCCCCAGCCATAGAGGCTGAAGCACTCACTGCATTTTGGAAATACCCAAAGGAAGCAAGCCATGAGTCTGAATAGGGAGACATCAAGCATTTAAACTTTCCTACACTGCTCTCACCTGTCCTGAAGCTGTTCTTGAAACTCCTGAGAGGAGCCAAAGTCCCCAGTGAAATCCCTGGCCCTACTGGTCCTTACACTGTGCCCCGTGAGGCTCCAGCTGGTGACCTGCTGCTGCTGTGCCAAATTCTATCAATTGTACTACACAATCCCAAGAAAACAAAACCCTTCCAGCAGTGATACACCCCTGTGTTGGTGGCCAGCAGTGGTCCACACCTGGGAGGAAGTGCTTCTGCAGTGAAAAATTGGCCTGAAGGCAGAAAAAGCCTGACAATAAAATTGTCTGAGCAACACTGAAGTTCCCAGCTCAGTGTTAGACGAAACCACCGACAAACGGCAGCCTCACAAAACAACCCCAAACCTGCTGAGTTTAATATTTTATATGCTCAATATGGAAAGCTGGAGCTCCATCTTGCCCTTGGCACAATAAATGGACTGACTGAAGAAAGTGCTTTATAACTGCAGAGCGCCCAGTGACCCGTAAGAGGCTTCTGCAGCATCCAGGTGCTGCATCCCTGGACACGGAATGGGAGGGAAAATGCAGATTTCACGAGTTGCCAGTGGAGATTTGTGTTCAGCTGGTTAAATCTCTGAGCTTTCCTCACTAGAAAAGTGCTGCTCATTGTCCCAGGGTGCTGTGGCCAAGGCTGGCAGAGCAATTACTGCTGACCTGGAGGTGAAGGGCATGCAGGCACTGCCGGGATGCTTCTGGCATTAATGGATCTCACCTTTAATGGTGAGAATCCAGCAGTTAAATACGCTCCCTCCCATGCTGTGTCATGCATGTGATCATCCTTTCTCAGCTCTCTGCAGTCTCTGCTGCCAGAAAAACTCCACGATGACAATTCCTGACGCAGGCTGGAAGAGATGGAAATTTATTGTTGTTAAACATCTCTGAATCAATGTCTGGAGAGTATGATGAGATGAGCAGAGGTTGGCTCACAGTAAGAGCTACTGTACAGAGTAAGGTGTGCAGCCAGGAGGTTCCAACTATTAAAACTTGAACTCCTAAAGCAGGGAGCTTCCAGGAGCTTGCTTGGGTGTTAAGCAAGACAATAAAAAACTTGAATTAATGAGTGATTTGTGATGGAAGAATGGCTGATGGTGACAGGGTGCAGCAGGTCTGGTATGATGCTCAAGGGAGTGATTATCACTTGGGATGCTGGATTTCTGGCATGTGGAGTACCTGAGCTGTTTTTCCAGCAAACACAGAGTTGTGCCTGTAATCAGGCTGACACACACACATGTACACACACACACACAGAGGTACATCCACACAGTGCTAAATAAAAAATCCTCAAACCCAAACCCTGGCCACGAGCCTGGGCAGCCAGATCTGGCTTTCATCCACACAGAATTGTCACTGATCCTCTACAGCAGCTTTGTCTTGGTGAGTCATGGGCTAAGCATTAATTCAGTTGCATGGACCACCCTGTTCCAGTGCTTCAGCTGATTTCCCAGGCCCTCTGATTTAGTATCATAGAAGTGCCTTCAGGATTCCTGTCAAACCCATTCTCCATGGTCTGGTTAAATATGGAAACAACACAATAAATAAAGATAACTCAAAAAAAAAAACCCAAAAAACCCCAACACAAAATGAAACAACCCCCCCAAAAAACAGCTTTCAGTGCTACCACACAGACAAGACTCTTTATTACTCATACTGGTCAAAGTTTTGAGTGATCAAGGGATGAAGGAGTGGGTTGCTGCCTTCTCTGAGGGGAAAACACCCCAACAAACAGTGTTTGAATAGGAAAACATCTATTACAAGGATGTGCAGTGACCGTGGAAAATGTGAATCCAGGAGCAGCTTTATGAGGGGTGACTCAGCCATTGGTCATCCCCCAAAGAGCAGGCAAAGCAGTGAGGAAGAGAGTGACAGGAAAGCACCTGCATTGCAGAGCTGATGTGACTCAGCCAAGAGTTTCATCTCCAGCCTCACAGATTTCTGTCCTGTCATGCAAGTCCCATTCCCAGGAGCATCCCCAATCTACCCAGTCTGTCTTTCCCTACCAGCTGCAGGCCCAGGAGTTTGGGGCTCACACACTCAGGAACTTCTCCCTTCCTTCCCAGAGGTGAAATTTCTGAGGGAAGAGAGGGTCCCCTTCAATGCAGTTTTCATTCAGGATGAAAAACTGTGCTGGCCACAAAACTCTGTGAAAATTCAGCTGGGTTTCAGCAAACACCCCCTGCTAGCATGGTTAGGATTATGTTGATTAAAGGGACAGCTGATTCTGGCCTGAAAAAGATGGATAATCAAATTGGGTCAAAAATGAATGGAAAAAGAGGGTTCCAATTTTCTAAAAGCCCAAGTACTGTCTTTTCTCCAGTTCCTCTGTTTTTCAATCTGCTTCTTCAAAAGCTAGAAATGTGCCAGTGAAAGGAAAAGGCCTGACTCCAGTTCAAAGACTATTCCCACACTTCTTTTAACCTAGAGCAGCTTGCTCCTGAAACCACAAACACCCCAACCTTGCACTCACCTGACACCCCACACCTCACTCCCAACCAGGATGGGCTGGTTCCCACACCCTGCAGTCCTTCCCTTCTGCCTGGGCATCTCCAGGTTGTTCTCCATCCCACAGAGCCACAGCACCAATGGTCTTCCTGCCTCACCAGGGTGACCTGTAGAGAGGACTGGAGTTAGATAACTTCCAAGGACTGCAGAAATGCTGCTTGGATGCTTTTCCTGCAAACATAATATTGGGATCAGAAAGAATTGTATGAAAAACCAAAGCATCCGAGCTGGCATTTCTCCATCTGGCTTGCACAGCTCCATTTGGATTTTAAAAGCCCATTTATTTTGTAATAGGCAAACAGAAAACTGGTACAAAGCAACACTGGGTACCTACCACATCTTATATGTGCACTGGCTGGGTTTCAAGGCAGCAGAGGACAGGCACAGGCTCAGTGGCCACCTAATTCCCCAAGCACATCAGCTGCTGCTCAACTCTTCTCCTTCTATTTGCACCACTTCTTGATTTCTTTACTAGTCTTGCAGCAAATTTTCCCACCTCTCCAAAAGCCTCAGAGGGGTGTCCAAAGGTTTGGGGCTCTGTTTTGAGCCAGTGCCCCAATTTTGAGGGTTCTGTTACTGTGCCATCTTTGCTGCCCTGTCACACCTGGCACTCAGCACCAGTCTGGGCAGCAGCATCACGTGAACAAGCCTAACTCAGCAGCAGCACCTTGCAAAGCCAGGGTACAGCACAGCTAAAACCTGCAGGCTGGTATTTGTAGCAGCAAGATAGGGTTTGTTGATTTCATTGCAGAAAGCTGTGACCACTGCCAGAAAGAGTGCAGGGGAGGCAAAATGGGGAAAGTGAGCACTTTCAGCTGTGGGACTGCAAAGAGTCACATCAGGGATCTCCTCTCTCTGAGCTTTATCACATGTACTTCTAACTTTTTTTCCTTATTTATTTTTTGCAAAGTCTGAGCCTCTTGAAATTAGTGGAAAATTTTCCAGGGAACCCAATAGCCTTTGGATGCAGTTCTCAGGGTGTGTGAACCCACCACCACAGTAAGAAATGCAATGGGATTTGGGGAGCTCTGTCACCTGCAGTGCAGTACAGCTGATCTGGCTCTCCAAGTAAGGCAGTTTTTTGTCACAGCTGAACTGAAGAAGGTGTAGATGATTGTAAAGGTGTCACATCGATCACAGCCTGTATCTGCTTTTGAGGCAGTTTGATTGAAATAAAACACTGAAGTGCTTGTTTCCATTTTTTGCCATTATTTATGTCTTTCATTCACACATTCCTTGGGTAAATACAGTGAAATCTCACAGTGTGAACCATGATGGAAAGCAGGAGCAGTTGGCAGAGGAAAGAACAACTCCCAGGCTGGAAGACCCTCATGTGTTGATTGGAGCAGGAGCTTCCTGATGGGACTGTTTGCCCTGCTGACCTGCTTAACTAATTGACTCATTATCAGCAACTCTCCCATGAGCCATCAAACATCACTCATGAGAATATTTTCCCTTGATATCCATCCCATAGAGAAATAAAATCCACTTATTTTTCTTATTTCTCTGGCATATCATTTTCCTGCAGAGTAGCACATACAGCTGGATGTTTCCAGCTGCCCATGGAAGGATGAGAACTGAATTTGCAAATATTACAGCATGTTTCCATTTAACAATCGTTCTTTAAAAGGGAAATATTTTATATTTAGGCTTAGTTCAATGTAAGAGTGGCTCCTGCTAAGGGGGATAGGCCTGGTTGGATATCACCACTGTTCACAGGGGAAGCAGCAATGCTCAGGTCTACAAAGGCCACACAATCCCAGAACACCTGAGATGTGTCCACTGCACCAAGAATGACCTGCAAGGTAGAGGAAAGGCTCAGACCACCCAAAAGACAATTTTTTCAAGGTCCAGTGACCAAGAAGATGAAGAGGGAACTAAAACATGTGGGTCAGCGTGAGCCTGGGTGGGAACGTTTTGTTTTGAACTCATGGAAGGAGAACTGAAAAATATGGGCAAAATCAAAACATATTACAGAATAGGTTGCTTTTCATTTAAAAAATGAAGTAGTATCAGTGGAAAATTCTAACAGTTTTACCAGCATGGTTTATATTTGATGGAGGCAAATCCATCAGGCAGATTTCAAGCTGACCACAGAATCACAGAATAAGCTGAGTTGGAAGGGACCCACAAGGATCATCCAGTCCAGCTGCTGGCCCTGCACAGCACCATCCCCCAGAGTCACACCCTGTGCCTGAGAGCATTGTCCAAACACTCCTGGAGCTCTGTCAGGCTGGTGCTGTGACCACTGCCCTGGGGAGCCTGGTCAGTGCCCAGCCACCCTCTGGGGGAAGAACCTTTTTCCTGATATCCAACCTAAACCTCCCCTGACACAGCTTCAGGCCTTTCCCTCGGGTCCTGATGGCAGGCTGTGTGTTTCCTCACAGAAGAAGATCTGAGGCAAAGCACTTGGAACCCACCTCTGAGCTGAGCACAGGCCAGGCAGGTGCATGCAGAGGATTTGTCATCATCATACAGTCATTTATAGCTGCAGACATTTATAGCTGTAAACTCATTTTTATCTTGCAGCAGCATCAGGTGGATCTGTCCACCATAAATGGAGTAATCTCATCTCAGCAATACATCCCCTTTCATTTTCTATTGGATGATTCATGTGGCTTTCAACCCAACCGAAGGAACCCTCTTCATCTAAGCGAGCTCCAATGAAGGCAGTGAAGAACTTTTTAGTGTTTATGAACTTCTATGAAGGTTGTGTCCCACATTCAAGCCCAGCAGAATGTTCCCTAACACTAACAACACTTGAGCTGCCACAGAAACAGCATGGAAACAGGCATGAGGCCAGTTGAGTCTGGTTGGAAAGCACAAGACCTGATTTTAGGGAAACTGGGAGGAGCAGCTGGCAGTTGCTTTTGTTCTGGACTGCCAAGCCATCACAATACAACTTTCGCACTTCCCTCTGTTTCTCTCCATCTCTTTTGAACTCCATCATTTGGCCAAGAAAATGCCATTAAAACCATCCCTTGACAAAAATCCGTTTGGCAAAACGTGTTAATTGGCAAGTTCTTTGCCTCTAACTTCTGCTCAGGTTGGTGGCTGAGCCAAGGGCAGGGCTGACCTGGCTGCAGCAGATGCTGGATTTGCATCATCAGCTCTTGCTCTGTTAACATTAAGCATATGCTGAATGGTTTTTTGCATAATTGTGAGTTGGGTGACAGCCATGGGAAGAGTTTTGTCCAAAACAGGAGGAAAAGCTGATTGCCCAGTGATGGGGCTGAGGGTCAGCCCTTGAATGTCCTTGCAGCCTTCAAAGATGTGGTGGCATTCATGGGCAGTGCTGTTTGCAGAGCAGTGAAGGTGTCCAAGCATTTACTGCAGGTGCTTCTCTTTCATAAATGTCTCATCACACCACTGAAACCCCAACCACCAATGTTTTGTTCTGCTGGGATAAATTAATCCTCTAATTACATTTGTAAAAACACCTCTGAAAATTTGTGCCTTTTATGACACAGATCACCAGTTCTTCCCAAGAATGCTCTTCCAAGGAAGCTGTTGTGGGATTTCTGCCTGTTCCCATGCAAGGTGCAGGCAGCATCAAACACATTTGAGGGTTCAGTCATTCTTTGGTGAAGTCGAAGCTCTGTAGTGGTGGCCAGAATGACCACAGACATATTTTAGCTTGTCTTTCAGCACTGTGAAATTCATCTAGCCATTCAATAAGGATGTTTTGTACCTCTGATGTGCAATGAGATAATGTGTGGAGAGTTCTAGGAAGACTCAAAGTAGAGAAAGCCATCAATGGATTAACCCATGATAATTTTTAATTAATTTTTCCATAAAGGACGCATGAAGTAAATTCAGAGTTCAGTCACTGCTTCTGTGCTGGGAAATAGAAAAAACCAAATTAAAGATGGAAAATGCTACTTCAAAATTCGTGATGAAGATGAGGGGTGAACCCAGAGCATCCTTTTCCCTGAACAGACACCTCCATTACGAATCCTTAGGAAGACAAATCTTCAGCATCTTAGCAGGACCAGGCAGAGTGTGGGATCCTGATGCCAATCAGGGTTCTAATGCCTGAACGGCCAAGGGAGTTCACACCAAGTGTTCCACTTCCAAAATGAGAACTTCCCCTTCTACCCCAGAGATGGCACTAAGGCATTCAGGCAAAAAACATCACTTCAGCCTTACTAAAAACCTGCTTTTTCTGAAGTTGTACAGTGGGGGGAAAGCTGTAAATTTTACATTCACTGGGTTGTACTTCTTGTGATGGGATCAACTGAGTATCCCATCCCATGTTTCTGATGGCTCCAGTGAGTTCTCACCAGATCAGAGCAGCCTCCAGCCAGGGATGTTCCTCTGTTTTGGAGACAGGGAAGCACCAAATACTCTGAAGAAATATGCCTATGGCTCAACCATAGCAGTAACGAGGCAACAGGATCCTGGAAAACATCTCCTGATCTCTACCAACCACTTCCTGACTCATGCCCAGCTTGTTTCTCTGTGTTGTTTCAGTGGTTTTCTCTTGGACTTTGTAACTACTGTAAAAACCTGGTTGCATCTCTTTTTGAACCCTGTTGAGCTCATGGCTGGTGTCATCCTGGTGCTGCAGAAAAAGGACTGAAAATGGATGCTGTTGAGGTAAAGCCAGTATTGTCTAGAGCTTCTCACCTCTTCTTGACCCCAGTGCTTTTCAGTGTTAACCTTGTGTCACTCACATGAACAGATCCATCCACAGAAAAGCCAGAGCATTGTTGGAGGCACAGGAAAATTGAAAACCTGTTTCTGTGTCTGCTCCCTTCTGCCATCTGGATACATTTGCAGCAGCCTGAATGTCCCCTGCATGCAGCAGTGACTCCTGGGGAGGCGTGAGAGCCTTTTGGTGTGTTTGGGACCATCACAGTTTCCATTCTCAGGGAACTGGGATGAGGGGAAAAGCAGTAACAGCAATCACTGCCATGACACACAGACCTGTATTTGGAAGGAGCAATGAGGGCTGGAGAAACAAAGGTTTGAAAGAAAATTTTGGGAAGAGAAATGGCAGAAGCTGGGGATGCAACAGGCTGGATCCTGGGTGGGGGCTGACTTGTGAGTGCAGGTTTCAAAAGCTGCATCTCTAAGCCTGGTCTCCAGATCTGGGAAGTGCCTGAGCAAGGATGCTGCTGGAAAAACCAGGAAGGACATTTATCTCCAACATCAGCAGCTTCCTTCCTTCTCCCTCAGGCACAAACCTGAGGACCCCTTTAGCAAACCCAGCATCCATCTGCCTGAGTGAATATCCTTATTAGTGCTCCTGACAGGGTACAGCACAAACCCAAGATTCTTATCCAGGCATTTTTTCCACCATGATTGTGATTAGAATTTAGCAATATGCTAAATATCATTTTTCCAATGATATTGCCTTGTATACGTGCTCTGAGAACTCACCTAGACACAGCCCCCATCACTGCAGCAAAACACAGCAGAGCAGTGTGGAAATCAGTTTGAGGAGCCAGCATGGGGAGACAGGAAAATGATGCTTTTTCCATGAGAGAAAATTATCAGTAAGGCCATGGGGTTAACTTTAAGTGGTGTAAAAGCATATATTTCCCTTACGAACATCTCAAATCTCACAGTCTCATTTACCTCAAACAAGTCAAACTCCGTCTCCTCTCTGATGTAAGCAAGTATTTTTCCCTAATTTTTAAGTTAAAGGTAGTTTCATTCTTTCTGTCCTCTAAAATTGCCACTATTCCTCTACACTTGGCTGCAGTGGAAATCCCAAATACTGCACGAGCTGTGGTCAGCAATGCCCCACACCAGAGCAGCTTTGCAGAAACACTGCCCCATTCTACTTCCCTGTGTCATCTGCTTGGAGCTTGGCCCTGCCAGACATCATTTTGCTATAAATCCCACAGAGCTCAGAATATGAACCCCTTGGGGCAGGGACCAGTGTGCTGCTGTGTCTGCATAGGTCCTGTCACCAACAGGTCTGGCGACAGCTGATGGTACTGTAAAATAAATTATTTGTTCTCATTATTTTTGACATTTCAGCTGTATCTGTTAGAAATGTCTCGCTTATCCCTCAATACTGCAAGGGTGTCCTTTAAAAGGAATAACTTTTAGGCGTCAGGGAGAGGTTTCTCGACACCACCTACTCTGGGATAATTTCGGCATCAATTTAGAAGACCCGGTCACATCGCTAAAGCCACAGCAGAAGGGTTGTCAGCCCTTTCCAGGTCTGGGTTCGGCGGCTCTCCATTGCCATCTTCAGGCTGGGAGCAGCCTCGATCCTTACAGAAACCTAGAAATCCCAAAGGGGCACGGCAAACTCAATTCGCGTTTACCCAGCGTTAGCTGAAATTGATGGCCAAACCCTGGAATAAGTTGTTAAATGTAAAGGAGGGGAAGGAGCTCCGCAAGGCTGGTGCTCAGCTGCCCTGGATAACACGGGTACTTCCCTCCCTGTAAGTGCACAAGGTTTTAGAGAGTAAATTAACACCAAAAATGCTGTTTAACACACACTACTTCTTGCTGAGAGTCAAAGTTTTATCGTCAGGTTTTCTTTAAAGTACATAAATTGAAACTACCCGAGTGATTTTAGCTCTGTAGCCTCATTGTCCCCA
The DNA here is from genome assembly GCA_013400495.1 of Nicator chloris. Taxonomy (NCBI): domain Eukaryota; kingdom Metazoa; phylum Chordata; class Aves; order Passeriformes; family Pycnonotidae; genus Nicator; species Nicator chloris. Next base: position 155,798 of record WAAE01000304.1, read on the forward strand.
CCCCGCCCCCCACCCAAAAAAAAGACACCTTTTCTGACAAAAGATTAGGTTCTTGGGAGATTTTAATCCTAATCTTCACTTAAAGAGGTCTTTGCCAAACCTTTCACTTCTGACAGACATGGTGGTGGGTTTGGTAGAGACAAGGTTTCCAAGGTTTCCAAGGTTTTCAGGGTCTCTGATGAGTAATATCACAAAGGCAGCTTGGAGGGCCAAAAAGCTGTAATCACAGAACAACATAGGTAACACATCCCAGAAGAAATCAGAAAAATGTGGAATAATGTAGGTGTCCTGGTCCAACAGGGCCAGCCTAGATGAGGCTCCTCAGACCCAGCATTGTCACCCAGTGAGCATCTCCATGCCACTCCCCACCTTGCCAGTCTCCAGATGGTGTCTGACCACCATCGCAGTAAAAAATATTCTCCTAATTAGATCTGGTTGGAAAATCACTTTCTAGGAGCCCAGAAAATCATAGAATGGTTTTGGTTGGAAGAGACCTTTGAAGATCATCTTGTCCAACCCTCCTGCGCTGGGCAGGGACAAATGCTGCTGCTCAGAAGGGCACTCCAGCAGCCAAACTCTCAGCTCTCAAGGTAGTTTGTGCCAGGTGCCACAACTGTTTACACGTTTTCCCACTGCCTCAGCCCCTGAAATCCCAGCTCTCAGGGGCAAAATGGATGATCCTGGTGCTCAGGACAGCCACCTTAGCAGCACTCAGTGAGTGGACTCTCTCCACCGCGGCGTCCATCGCGCGTCCTTCCCAAAGGGCAGCCACTGTGCAGAGATGGGAGATGACCAGTCCAGCCTCTTCAGGAAGAGGCTGTAGCTGTCTGCATACTCAGTAACCCAGCGGCTCCTGCAGGGAAGGTGGAGAAGGGGATAAGGAGAGGACCTCCACCCCGTGTTTGCTGCACCAGGACAAGGGACTTGCCTCCCCTTCTGCAGCATTTGACCACCCAGCCAGGAATCTGTGTAGGGCAAACTAAAGCACGCTCAGATGGGACGGGGGAGAGGGGGAACAGCCTGTCTCCATCAGGGCAGGAACAGGGCAGATGCTGCAACACACACACGGCTGCCATTGGGATCGATCTCCCACCTGGACCAACCATTACACAGGCGCAGTCTCCACCCCACATATAACTCCAGATTAAAATCTGCAAGGCAGAGCTGAAATATATGTGTGTTAGGGGAAGGTGGGGGGCATGAGGCAGCGGGGAGGAATTGCCTTCCCAGTGAGAAATGGGAGCTCAGGAGCAGTTTATGCCTGTTTGGTTCATAGTGTGCAGGTGAGTCACGTTGCAAACAGCTCCTGCCGTTTGATTTTAGAAAGCCCTTTCCTAGGGGAAGCCTGGGCATGGAAGTGATGAGACATGCCTCCTGCCCTAGCCCCATGGGGATCTTCTTTCCACAGGGATGAGGCCGTCCCAGAAGTTGTCTCCCCACTCCTATCAACCCCGCTGCAAAACTTTTCAAGAAAATGTTGATCAGGTTTTGGGAGTGGATTTGTCCCTGAGGGAATTTCTTTGGGCTCACTGCATAACATAGACAAGGAGAAATAGCTTGAGAAACACCTTCCAATTCCAAGCAGTTCCAAAACCTCCCTGACTTACTCCTGTCCCCTGTCCCCCACTCCCAGCAGCCACTTTCTCCTCCCTATCCCACTTCTCCCTTACTGATTGAAGCGGTTATCTTCAGGGAAAACGGGAGAAGGCCTTATGTCCTCTGTGTAAAGTCCACTAAAGATTCCTCTCCGGCCCTCGTAATCTTGCTTGTAGATGCTTTTCCAGTCAGGGTCAGAGTCGTCTAGTGAAAGAGAGCCCAAATAATTTAAAGACATTTTTGGGATCTCTGTCTCCTTTATTGCACAGTGTAAGTGTTCCCCCTTCCCCTGAGCTCCATCAGCTGTTTGTGCATCCAGCACAGCTGTTGGAGTTACCATGATGAAGGGATTAAGCAAGGGAAAATGCAGGAATTGCTTCCCTGGTGTAGATAAGGTAATTTAGATGAGGTTATTCAGCCCTTATTTTCTACAGCCTGTGTGAGGGAAGCCACACAAGGCAGACCTGGAAATGATATCTTGTGATCTTCCTGTCTGGATATTGACTTGTCACCTGGTATAAATTTTCCCATGCTGTCTGTTTTCTTTTCCATCATGCCACTCATCAGGGACTAAACCAAGGAAGAGATTCATAGCTCACTTAACCCCTAATTGAGGATCATCATATCTGCTGTGATATCATGTAATATCTTCCCCAAAAATCCCTGTGGGAGCTGGTTTGAAGAGATACCATCTCCCATCTGACTCTCCAGAGATGTCTTGTCTGTGTGTTAACAGCTTGGTGTGTGTCCTTCTGATCAAGCAGATCTAACTGGGGATAAACATGCAGGGAGGACACACAAAGAAGAGCTGCCCATTGTAGACAGATTTTCAGGGTATTTTAAGAATGACACATTCCTATAATGAGTCATTGGTAGAGTATTTTTGTTGTTTTCACTGAGGCTGAGGTTACAGGTGTCTCACACGTGCATGGCCATGTCAGGCTGTTAATGCAACCCAGCAGCACTTCCTGTCTTATGACATTATTTCCAGGGAGACCACATCATGCAGAGCTGTGGTCCATGGGATGGGCTGTCTGGAAACTGGGGTGAAAGAAACACCATTTACAACACTCCAACCTCTTCTAGGAGATAACTGTTTTTCTCTGCCCTGCTTCTCCCCACCAATGGGCAGATATTTACAGGGGCTCTGTGAACCCTTCCCGTGTCACTCACTTTCACTTCACTCTCCTCAGTCTCTTCTGGAATTACATCAAAAAACATAAAACCAGGCTGAAGGCCACCAGTCATTCCCACGGGGCAGCTGCCACAGCCTGCACCCACTGACCTTTCATTAAAACAGATGAGCTCAGGGCCTTGGTTTTGTTTTTATCAGCATCGTACAGCCCTTCTCGGTACAAATCCTGGACCAATTGCTGGTAGGTGACCAAGTTGGTGGGTGGCAGCTCCCTCGGCACCAACGCCCCTGAGACACGGGAGGAGAAGAAGCTGAATTAGTCAGGAATCACCATCAATTGCTCACCCAAATCCTACCCTTTGGATAGGGTGAGTTCCAGTCCCAGCTGGCAAAACTCAGGGGAGACCCAGTCAGTTCAGCAGAGCTTTGCTGAGGTGCATCATTTTGGTGGTTCATGACACAAGTAGGGGAAGGATTTGTGTTGGTGCAAAGCAAGTGGAAGGAGCCCGCTGTCTCCACACTGCCCTGGAGTGCTAACAGGAGACCCTCTGCAGCAGGTCTGTGTGTGAAAGGCAGAAAAACTGTGCTGCTGGGACACACAGGGGCGGAGCAGGAGGGGAAAAGCCCACAGGACTTTTGTCATTAGTGTAAGACAGCTTCAGATGGGCTTGGCAAGGTGATCTTTGAAGGCCTCTGGTGTAAGTGGCGCCCACATGTCCATCTGAGCTGCTTGTTCAGACTCTCCTTCTATTGAGTGGAGAGAGAAAACCCACCAGGGCTTACTTCACCATATTGTCAGGGTGGCATTAAGCTACAGGAGATGGCTGTGTCTTTGCTCCACTCTGATGATGAAAGCATCCAGACACAGGCATCCCACATTGGGAGAGATCAGCTCAGGGAACAGAGAGGATGTCCCTGGCCATGTCTCCTGTTTGCTTCTGGAGCACTGCTGAGCAATGACATCCTCTTCACTCTCAAGCAGGAGCTCAGAGAAAAATCCCCACTGCTTTAGGATGGTTGAGTATGGCTGAGTGATGTTTGGTGGCCACTCCTTTTGTTTTCCTGACTTCCATGAGCATTTTAATCCGTGCAAGCAAGCTATTAAATGGTGTGGCTGAGGGCTGGCTACCAGCACCTTTGCTGCATTTGCTGTCAGACAGGTACCCTTAGCAGAAGGCATTTGAACCACCCAAACCCCTCACATCCAAGCAGAGTCCTTTTCCCTCCCTGCCATTCTGCAGCATGGGGTTGACTGCATCTCCCTCTAACCCAGCAGAGCTGGAAAGATAAAACCCTTAGAGACTCTTGCCAGAAGTGGCTCTTCACACACCAAGCTGTTTCTAAAACCCCAGCTCCCTACACCCGTGCTTTGAGCTGGCCTGGGAGCTGCATATTCGTGGTGACAGGGTGCTGTGCCCATGTGTGAATCCTCGCCAGGCTCAGCCCAGCACCGAGGCATCAGCAGGATGCTGCCATCCATGTGTGCCCAGCCAGCACAGACCAGGGGCTGGGGGGGCTGGCAAAGGCCCAGGCAGACAGTCCCTTGGGCAGCTGGACACGGCCAGTCAGCTGTTCACCAGCAGTGCCAGCAGCAGGGGTTACCCTCAGTTCCAGCTGTGGGAGCAGGAGCTGGAAGGGGCGGGCAGCAGGACAGGTCGTGCATCGGCTCCGCAAGAATCTCCAGTTTCCCTCCCCATCTGGGTGACAGGTCAGAGGGCCGGCACTCCGGCAGGTAGCACTTGGGTAGGTCTCCAAAATTAGGGAATGAAGGTTTCTGCAGAAAAAAAGTCCCATGTGAATGGAGAGGCAGCAAATGGGGAGGGCACTTGCTAAAGCATCGTCAAACACCTGCCCACAGCAAAGCCTGGACTTGGGGTCAGCATTCCTGGGGATACAGTGGCCACAGAGCAGCACTATGGCTCTCATTGAAGTCCAGGAACCATCACAGCTTCCTCTGTCTGCCCATCTTACAGCTTGTGGCTCTGCTGGGCCCTGGGTGGGCAAGGGGAGGGAGGGAGGGAGGGAAGGAGGAAGCCCAGGCCAAAGCAGTGGGAGAGGGAATGGCTCCAGGGTTCATGTCAGGGAACGGCTAAAGAGATTCTGGTGTGGCTGCTGCCTCCAGCCTCTCCAGCTGCACACTGCAGCTCCAGATGCTTTTTAGGGGCTTAGAAAGGGATCCTCCTGCTGTGAGCTCCTTCAGGCTGCTGGGCCAGCAAGGACCATCCTCACAGGGTTTGTCTATTGTTGTTTTGGATCTCTGTGGGTTTCTGTTTGTCCCTCAGACTCCAGGGTTCCCAGAGCAATTCCCTAATGTTTTTTCCTTTGACAGCACGGCAGGTGGAGACTGCAGAGCTACAAAAATGACCTCTGTCTGGGAGCTTCCCCTGCTGAGGATGGCCAGAGCTTCTCCTGAGGTATCTCCAGACGGACAAGAGCCTCCAGGAGACCCTGGTGGGGGCAGATCACCAGCCAGTGCTTTCTTCCTTAACCTAAGGAGTTCCCTTCCCCCTTGGGAGTAGGTTATTGCCCAAAATTTCACAGATAAAAACACCAGAGTTGGTTCACCCTCTTAAACAAGAACAAATCCTGTCAGGGCCAAAAGGGAAACCTGAGCCTCCCGAGTACCTCACCATCACACTACCCAGTGGGACACCTTTCTTTGGCAGGCCTTGGGAATTAACAAGGAGCCAAAGGGAGCTGCAACCCAAGAGAATCAGGCACAGCTTCCTCCCTTCCTATCTCCCAAGCTACACCACCACCTCCACAGGAAGCGTGCAGCCTTCCAAAAATAAAATTTAAATGAAATAAATAAAGGAAGAGGAGAAAAGAAACTGAGATGCGCGGCTTGGGAACTGCGCTCCAGCAGGCAGGGGTTAAACCCTGCGCTGCCAGCCGGGCTCCTGGAAGCGGAGCAGCCACCTAAGGCTGGGGCTGCCCGGGAAGCCCTGGCCAGCCCGGAGAACAGCGGGAGCCCCGAGCAGCAGCGCTAATGAAGGCTGCTGGCAGCGGCAGCGCTCCCCGGGCCAGGAGGAAGAGACAGGGGACAAGAGGAGAGGAGAGGAGAGGGCTCCCCAGGCTGCTGCCCGGGCGGGGATGGCAGCAGTGTCCGCAGACAGCCCCTCTGCCCCGGCGGGCACCCTCGCACAATGATTTCTCTGTTGTTGCCCCCTCCCTTTTCCTCCCCAGCCTCAACTTTTTTTTTTTTTTTCCCTTTCCCCTCTCTGGTGAGCGTCTGAGCCCAAAGCACTCCGGCAGCCGAACATGCCCCCCACCACTTCCCCGCGGTGGCGCAGCGCAAACCGCAGCTGTCCCCACCGGGCTGCCACAAGCAATTAAGCCAGGGCAGGCGGAGCGAGGCAAATCAGATTAAATAGCTCAGGGGGTCGCTCGCACTGCAAGGAGATTAGAAAAAAAACAACCCCAGCTTCCCCACAGAAGTCTTCTCAAGGCCGTGTCAGGGCAAGGAGCCATCTCCATCCCAAAAGCAATCCCCCTGTGCACGGCGGCCCCGGGATGGGTCTAATCCTGGCGCACCCACCGGCCCCACGGGGAGCAAGCGGAGTCCAAGGCTCGGGCACCGGTTCAGCAAGCAGTCGTTAGTGCCCTGACTTAATGAGTGTAATTAGCATCGCTCCCCACCAACAGCTTTACCGGAGGGCGCAAGGGGAATTTCCCGCAGGAGGGATGGGGGCACAAGGCGAGGGCATTTGGGCGTGATGGGACCTGCTGGTGGGTCACAGCCGTGGGGAGCAGACAGCACCCACTCCTGCTGCCCCTTTGGCACCGTCACAGCCCCCAGCTGAGCTGAGAGGGGAGCTGGCAGCTTGGGCTGGGGATCCGAGGCAGGAAAAGAGCACGGTACCGGTACGTGTGCCTGGGTGGGTGAGTGATAATCGTCTGGCCAGCAGTAGTCCTTCTTGTAGATGCTCTTGTACTTGTCCAGAATGACAGGCAGCTGGAAGGGAGAGAAGGCAAACACGAGGAAATAGCCTCAGCAGAAGCCTTCAAACGGGATGATACAAACCCAAAATGCTCCCACATAGCTCAGGAGAGGATGAGCTGCTCTTCTGGGCCGCCTGGGGCCAGTCCAACAGGGCGATTCCTTGCTCAGTTAAGCCCCAAGCAGGGCAACTGGGAAGGTCCTACATTTTTTTGGCAATGGTTTCTGGGGCTCTTCTTGTCCCAGGATTTCCCTTGCAACAAACACTTTCCTCCTGCCTTCCTCAAACTTCCCCTGAGTGCCCAAATGGCCCCAGGCAGAGCACTAATACAGAGCTGCCGAAATTCTTTGATCAGCTGCTGAGGTCCCGTGTCACTCAGGTTAAATCAGCACATGCTTCCATCTTGTATTTCAGTAACATTTGCTATGTGCTTATCACATATTTAAAGAGCTGGCTAATGTCAATACTCATTCTGCAAAGGCATTGGAGAAACTGCAGAGGAAAACTCTGCCAGGGGATATAAAGCCAGTGACACCTGCACTAACACCAGAAACCCTTGCAGTGCAAATTTCTGGAGGCAGGGGGAGGGTTTTAGGGAGAGAGCACTATCTGTGTGTTTTGTCCCTCAGCATGCACCATGAGCTCTGCTGGAGCCAGGAAAGCTGGTGAGATGAGCCTTCAGGCTGGCTCCAGAGCTGATTCTATGCTGAAGCATTAAATGTGGTAACTCATCAATGCATGGCAAGGGCTGGGGGAGGTGAGCTCTGGTTGCAGGTGTTACTGTGACCTCCACTGTTACACAAACACATCCACCACGCAGGGGTGGCTTGGCTGGCCCAGGCAGGAGCTGCACTGCCATGTCCCTGTGATTAGGGACACTGCAGCAGCACACAGCACCTTGGGGAGGGCTTCGTGTGCCTTGACAACAGTCACCAACCTTGAGCAAGGATATAGTTTATATTCTCAGTCCTTTTTTCCTAACATTTCACTCTTTCCCCCCTCTTGGCTTCCCAGACCAGTGTTTGCTTTTGGCCAAGATGCAGAATTCCACTATCACCAGTTCCTATTATCGTCCCAGACCGGCAGACCCAGCCAAACCCATTACTTAAACACCACTGAGGGTGAGAGTCTTGTGTGTACTTCACCTTCCATGGCTTTGCATCCCTTACTATCTCCATGATGAACCAGGAACCTGGACCAGAAAAATCACCGGTTACAAACCAGCAGACCAGATCTTCTCCTCCATCCCACCTCAAGGGATAAGGGAACTGGAGACCTGAAGCTGGCTACTGGCAGGAGGAAGGGGATTCAGATGGGGCTAAAATACCCAAATTGGCAGAGTATGACTGATTTCAGCCAGCTTCAGCAAAGTAAAATATGCCCAAGCAGGACGTACAGAGATGGACACCTTAGGGGATGCAGTCTGTTGGAACCCAGAAGGCACGAGATGGAGGCATCCCAGCACCAGGAACCCCCAAGTCACCCAGAGGGTGAACAGGTGTGACCCCCTCCTGGGACAGGGAACATCAGTGATGGGACCCAACAATGCCTGTGTGGTCACTGTGTTTCCAGGGTCAAGGGGAAACTCCATTGTGACGCCACTGAACTTCAGAACCCTGGAGGCCTTGGTGGAGGAAAGGGAGCCTGAGGGGCTTGGTGTTGTTTTGTGGAGGCAAAGGCAAACAAGTCCCCATGCTGGGAAGCTGTTACCCACTTTTCCAGCTGCAGCCAGCCATGCTGGGGACACATGGCCAGGAGAGAGGGACAAATTCTGCCCTTTGTGAGCTCTTGAGACCCTCCCCCCCTCCAAATCCTGCTAAAGAGGTGAGCAAAAGGTGGGGAAACTGAGGAGAAAAGGGCATAATTTGTGGGTATGCTAAACAGAAGGAAACAGCATCCTTACCTCCATATGGAAGGATGGGGAACACTGCAGAATTAGGGCAGGCAGGGATCTCCACTTGGACTCAGAGGGTGGCTGAGGACACCTGAACTGTCCCCTTCACATGCTGCCATTCTCTTCCTCTGATGAGGCAGCAGGGGATGCTCAAATGGAGTCCTCTGTCCCATGAATAAGAGAGGAACACCACACCAGATTCACAGAGCAGTATTTAGTCTTTAAAAAACACCAAGCCTTGACCAGGTTTGGATGCATTTCACCAAAAGACTAACCTTGCCTAATTTTGGTTGTACTCAAGAAGGACATGTCCCTCTGAGCTGATCCTTCCTGACTTCCTGGCTCATTTAGGACAATTCATGTGACCAGTGCAGGTACATAGTCGGGACTGAAATAAATCCAGAAACCTGGGTTTGGTGAGCTGAATCTCATCTGAGAGTCCAATTTCTGTAGCTGCAAATGAGCCTAGTGCAGCCATTGGTTCAGAAATGAGATTTGCTACCCCTACAGTGATGCAAACAATAGCAAATGCTGGTGATGAGCCAGGAAGATGAGATCTCAGCTCCAGGAGGAAAGCCAGTCACAGACCTGTGTTCACAGGCACTGTTGGAATGAACTGAATTCCGTGAGTTATTTCTCTCTGCACACTGTTATGTACCAGTGTGCAACAGAAGCCCAAGGATGCTCTTGCAAGGGCTGTGTGCTGCTGACAGCTCTGCACTGGTGTCAGGAAAGAGGAGAAGCCCTTTGTCCCCACTCCATTTCATGCAAATTAATATTAGAATAAATAACGCAATAAGGAAAGAAACTATTTCCAGAAATGTGAAACTCTCATGTTCTCCTGTGCTTATATTAAAGGGATTACACTCCATTTCCTTCTTAATACAGCTAATGCTCTATGGGAAGCCCTCAGGCCAGGGATTAAAGCACTTATTCAATTAATTAGGAACAAACTTCTGCCTTAAAGTCAAACACACAAATATCAGTCAGCCCTTGAGAGTGTCTTCCTTCCAGGCCAGAGAAAATGGAACCTATTTCTGATGTAAATGAAACCAGTCTGCAATCTAGAATTACCAGGAATAATAAAAATTAAGAGGAATCACTTTTAAAATATCACTATTCTGTAACACAGCAGAGTAAAAAAAGGATACTCCCATCATCTTGAACTCAGCATTGGAACCTCCATAATGGTGAGCAAACTCAGGTCCTACAAGGATAATATAAATGAGATACAATTTTAGGATGTAACATTGGTAACAAGCTCCAAGCTGCAGGCACAGCAGTGTTCGGGAATATTTGAAGTTAGGGGTGAAACCTTGGCCCTGGTAAACACAAAAAAAGAAAATGCTTATTCAGTAAGATCCGAATTTAACCTAAGGTGTCTGATTCATTACTGAGATAGGAGACAATTTCCAAAACCTGGCTCCAAATCCTAATCTTTCTTGATGATAGCTTGATCCTTCCGTCTTCTCGCAGGCACAGCTCACATGAAATTAAAAGGCATTTTGCCAGAAGAGTTTATGCAGGAGCAGCCCACTATTGCTGTTCTGTTTCCCATTTCTTCCTCCCAAATATCAGAAGATGGGGCTGATAGTTGCCAGCATAATCCCAATTAGAAGTGGATAGGAACCAAAATCGCAGCTCTCACTTTCCTCTGCCTCCAAGAGAACTTATTTACCTTCTCTTTGCTAATGCAGATATGGAGAAAGCTGTGCCCTGCATGGCTGCTCTCTGTAGCTGTCTGCATGTCCCTGGGACAGAAGATAGTGCTGAAGACAAACACCTGCAGGAGGAAATGACTCTTAAATAATTGGTTTATTTTCACAATACTCCTGGGAGACTATGGCTCAGATTCCCAGAGTCAGGAGCTTAAACCATTCACCCGAATGGCAGTGCCCCTGTTTCTCAGGGCAATGACAACTCCAGATATCCAGGAAGGTATTCAGAAGGTGCTAGTGCTTTTGGCCTCTCCACCTTGTCAGAATTTTGATTTGCAAAAGCAAAGTACACATCAGCCAGGACCAGAAAGTCGAAGGCAGACATTTATGTGTTTGAGTAGCACCTTGGGAGAATCTGCCAGTGGGCCCAAATGTGTGATAGCTGAGCTCAGATCCTTTAAAATCACATAGGAAGAGTTTGAGTCAAGGACCTCACCTATAATGTAAACCAATGAGATTTGTGTACCTGACCTGTGCAGATCCTTCCTGGCACCCTGCTGGTCATTCCCCCTGTGTTCAGAGGTACCTATGTACCTCTGAAAGTCGATCTCATAGTCTCAGTAAGACTGCAGTTGCATATAGGACATGATGCAGAGATAAATTTCACCTCAGTTTGGCACTAACTTACCATTTTTGCTGTCTTTTTCCACCTGTAAAACACAAGAGAGCTCTCTGGGTCTGTGCTGCCCTTGTGCAAGGCACTCCTCTGGGCACTGACAGGATTTGGGGGAACCATCTCAGCTATTAACAATTCCATGCACAAAAACATGGCCATATGTTCAGGAGGACATACCTCTCTGTCAGCCCAGCCCCTGACAAGTGCTCCTTGAGCCAGGAATAAGATTCATTGCCCCCATGAGGATGTTGAAAGAGGGAAGGGATGGGTAAGCAGGACTCCCAGTGCATGGAAGAGGCAGGGTGTAATCTGGGGATCTCCATTCAGGTTATCACCAGCAGGAGACAAAGTGCAAAGAGGGGACTCTTCTTCAAGGGATGAGTGTTGACAGCCCATTCTGTCAGCAGGAGGTCAGCCACCCATTTGGGTGTAAAAACATGAACTTTGGTGGCAGTGCAGCAGTCCAGCATGGGCACATTTCCCATGGAGCTATTTATTTCATCCTTCTCTCCTTCTTTCTTGATAAATTGGTGGGGCACTTATGACTTCTTGTGAGTAGAAACAAGCAGCATCCCTCAGCCTAAATCTGAGGCCCCTGTTGCTCTCTTCCAGCCACCTAAAGCACTTACAGGACTGAGCCCTCAAACTAAACTCCTTGTTGCACAGACATTCCTCTGTGCAGAAGACAAGGGCAGCTGGTGAACTGAGTCACGGTGTTCCAAATCTTTGGGCAATTCTGCTGTAACCTGCTAAAACAATCAATTGTTTGACCCTGATAATGCCCCAAAAATCATCCATCAGCAGAGGATGGCTGAAATCTCATCACTGCCTATGTGATGTGTCCTGGGATATAAATCATGGCATATTTATGCACCTGTGTAAGGCAAATACATATAGGTATTGTCAGAGAGCCTAAATCTGCTCCCTAATGCCGTTGTTTAAACAGCCCTTTAACCACATCACTTTTCTCCTCGTTAGGTTAAGTTGCTGGAGGTGAAAAAGTCCTTCCAAAATGGTTTTCACTCACTCACTCAGTCCAAAGTAAACATGCCTCTGGGACCATTATGTGTATCAGGTATCCGAGGCTTTGTTAAGAGCTTGCCTGTTAGGTAAATTCTGCTTCTCTTTCCCCTTGGAAGAAGCAGGTTAAAATTAGAGACAGGCTCACAGGAGTAAAGCAGAGCAGCATTACAGAGCAATGGGAAAAGATTCAGAGCAGCGCACACAAGTGACCCAAGTCTGGAGAATCTCTCGATCTAATGTAACTCTGGTTACAATATGACATTGGCTTGACTTTTGCCCATCACTTGTGATCACATTCATGGCAGATCTCACGGTCTGTGCTGGACATTTTCACCAGCAGCCAGCAGAGCCACGCTGTGGAGCTGAGAGCCCAGAGTAACAAGCACGAGCCTTTGCTAACAAGACATAAAGAGGAAATGTGCATCTTTAGCACACCAAGAAAACCCTCCAGCTGTATGCCCACAGGCCTGGGGGAGCTCCTGGGCTTTCCTTGAGTGTCACCTCGCATTACAACCACATCTGCTTCTTGAAGGGAAGTCTGGCAGGACAATGAGCACTCCAATCTGCTCATCCAGACCCCATCCACACCTGACTGCAGTGAAGAGGAGCTTTTCCACTGACTGCTCCAATGTTTAGGCCAGCTGTGCCACCGGGAGATTCTCTCACTGTAGCCATTAGAGCCATTCAGCTGATCTCAACTTGTCGGGGAGAATAAAGAAACCACCTGCTTCCAGTGACAGGAAAAGTAGAGTGAGATCAAACAGAAGCAGGGGGAGAGAATTTAAGCAATGCAAGAGGTGGCTGCATGTCATTTCAGAAGTCACCTTTGCTCTTTGATCTGTGCTTAGGAAGCGGGCACCTCCTGGATCAGATGGCCAGTGGAGAAGTGTGCCACCAAAGTCACCCCACCTTGAAGTCCCAAGTGTTTGCTTTCCCCAGGGATCCTCCTTCTACTTCCGTCGCCGTGTGAATCGTCTGCTCTAAGATTTCCTTTAGAAAAGCTAAATAATACAGGGCAGGGAGCAGGGAGCAGGACTTGTGTCCTCCCCTCCTCAGGATCATTCACTGTTTTGAAGTCGAGCCTTCTCTTTTCAAACTGTTATTACACATGCACAGGTAGGTTCCCTAGAGATCAGGGACTTATTATAAAAGCTGCTATGCAAATAAAAAAGCCCTGTCCCTGAAAAGCTTACAGTCTGAACACGAGACACATCAAGACTTTGACTGGAAGGATTTTAAAGACCAAGCACTTTGAGACAAAGCAAGCTCCAGATCACACAGAAAATCTGTGGCAAAACTGTGGATAAATCCCACTTTGCTGAATCCTCACTTCTGTTCTTAACAGCTCCTTGGAGCACTGCCTGGGTTTTGCTAACAAAGCATTTGTTTTAGCAGCACACTTTGGGGAAATAAAACACTGTGCCATTTTCATGTGGCAACAACATGCAGCATCTTTCTGAAGGCCAAGATTCATATCAGGTGTGAATGCAGATATTCGCCAACCCTGGGCATGCAACAAAACAAACCCTCTGCATTTAGTTCGTTGATGCCTTCAGTGAGTGTTAACAAGTGGAAAAATCACGGGGAAGAGAGAGCCTGGTCTCAGGTTACACCATAAATTGGTTAAGGCTGCAGAGGGGATTACAGTCCCAGAGCCATCCTAAGCACGGAGATGTCATTACGGCAAAATCAAAGGTAACCATGGGGCTTGGCAGGTAACTGTCAACAGCCACGGGAAAGAGCCAGCCTGGGAAGGAGCTCCACGTCAGGATGAAATTCAGTCACCTCTATTTTCATTTCAGGTGAGGGGTCAAGCAGAAAAGCTATCCCCAGCGGCCTTTATTTACAGTTTTCAAGGGAGCGGCTGATGAAGCATTTAGAGGAAGAAGGATGAACCTGCTCTCCCCTCACTCAGAGAGACCAGCCTGATGACAGACAGGGGATGCTGTAATGGCACAGGAGCTGGGAAGGAGCCTTTTATGAATGAAATGGCCGTGGTGCTAACGAAGTCGCTCACAAAACTCCCAGTGACTTGAACGGGGCCAGGACCTCATTTGTAATATTTGCAGGGAGCCCAAGGAAATTATCTTCTCACCAGGACACTGTCTGTAGCACAGGAGCTCACTCCCAGCATTGGTAACAACACAGAGCCCCATAAGCAGATTTCAAGGCATTTTTTTCAACATTTTTCTCTTACATTTCTTCTCTCCATCCTCCCTAGAAGATCAACCAACCTGAATTTCTGGAAAACCATTATATTTTTTTTCGTTCTAGACATGTTGAAAATTTGCTACAAAACCTTTGCAAGGCTTTTGTATTTCTCTGGACCTCTTGCTGTTGAATGAATAGAGAAGCTATAATTGGTTTTGTGTAGTCAAGTCTGAGTAGCTACAGCCATGCCTGAAAAAATACCAGGGACTGTTCTGTGTTCTGAGCTCACATCCACACAGCCCAGCCAGCATTCCCAGTAACAGACTGGTCCCATGGAAACTGCCCACTGGAGAAGTTTATAGCCTCTGAGCCATGCCTGGGGATGGGAGAGTACTGCAAATCCCAAAACATGCCTGGTCCCTGCTGATAACTGGACAGCATGGACTACTGCAGGTCACTGCCTGGGCCCATGGCACAGTCCTGCTCAATGCAGCAATGGAAATACAGCCACTGAGTATGTTCTGGGCATCCAGTGTTCTCCTGTGCTGCTATCAGGTAAATGGAAGATGACTTGCAAGGCAGTTTTAAGTCCTCACAGCTTCCAGCTGACCAGCACAGGGAGGAGGGAGTGATGGCATCACCCAAAAACCCCACAGGGCACAGCTCCAGCTCCTCCATGGGCTGTGGGCTGCAGCCAGGCCTCCTGCCATTCACAGAAATCCCCACCCAGACAACAAAACAGACAACAAAGGGCAAAATTCTTCCTTTTCCACTCAGGCACTGGAAACCTTCCTTCACCCTCCCTCCTCTTTAAAGACCTAAACCCAACCAGCAGCCAGTTTTGCAAGGGTTAACCAGCATGAAATGAATGTGGAGAGACAGTCCAGGACTGTAATCACTTATTATTTTCAGGTAATATGCTTTATCTCTGACTAATCTCCTCATCTGGAGAAACACTCACTGCAGACAAGAGTCACTGAGGTTATCTCTGATGATGGGGCTCCACGGGCTGCTGGCTGCGAGGGACCCAGGAGAGGCCAAGGAGAGGACTTCAATTATGGCCTGAACTATGCTCTGGTAGCTGAAAGGCCATTGTTTAATCTACTAGAAATCATCTATTTTAGCAGATAAAGGGATTACTTGGGTTTTCTTTTCCCCAAGAACAGCATGTTATTCCAACTACTAATGGAACATTCGGTATTTAATTAAAGAAAAAGCACGGGGAGAAGCAACACAGGCATCAGCATCACTTCTGGGGAAATTCAAATTGATTGTCACCCTTTGATGCTGCTCAATCACCTCTATCTCACTCACCCTTCCTACAACCCAGATTAAATCATCTGGTTCTCTCCATCCTGAACATTTTTTTTTTTTCTAAGGGATCCCATCCAAAACTTTGGGACGATGTGATGTGAATTCACCGCTCTGCAGGAATCTCCTGACTTGTAAAGAGCCAGATTACACTCTCCTTGTCCAGAGGAGAGTGTGGAAATTTGGTTTTGCCTATTCCACACACTTGGTGTTGGTTGCTGTCTGTCAGGGCTCTGTCTGCCTGGCCCACCAGGGTGACCTGGTGACGCAGGTCCCACATTTGGAAAGTCAAAGTGGCTTCACTGCTTGCAGATGAACTAGAACTGCAAAAATCTGCTCTTTGTCCCTTTTCTCTCCCAGTTCCCTTGTCTTTGCCATCTCCATTTTCAGAGACGTTTGCCCTTTATTTTTTGTCCCACAGTCTAATGACCGTAAAGGGCAGTTACAAGTCATTCTCAAGTGCTCCTCTGTGCTCAGCAAGTACAGGTTCCTTTTTTTTATGTCCTCCACCCCTTCCATCCATAGACTGCAGACCCAAAGAGTCTGTGGGGGAATATTAAGAGGCAGGTGCAAATGCAGGACATAAAGGTCCACACCTCTGTCAAAAAAAATTGTAAACTAACAACAAAAAATCCAAATGAAAAGTAATAAACTAATTTCTGCTAACATCTGAATCTTAATCCTCTTCCCTTTACCAGAAAAAAGAACAGGCTATGTTCAAAGAGATTATCCATCCATGCAGCAGTCAGAGCTTCCTCACAGAGATGACTTTTTGCACATCTTCCTGCTGACTGTCATAGTCCTGGCACACTCCCAAAATTGAGGAGATTCATTGCATACACCAGCTGTCTTTTTTTGTTTCGCCCTCCCGACCATTCATTTCTTTGCACACAAAGCAAGGACAGGGACCAACTGAGTAGCCTGATTTTTTGCTTCCATAATTTTTCTGTGTCTTTCCATGGCTGTTGCAGTTGATCTACAACATCCTCCTTCAGATCTCTGTGAGGGATCTGCTGCTGACCTGTGTGGTAAAATGTCTCAGACAAACGGGGCTGTCCATCTTGTCCACCCGGCTGCTGCCTGTCCGTGGAGTTCTCATCCTTTCTCCCTTTCCTCCTGGTCTTTGCCTGGCTCACGCCAAGGTTTGATCTGCATCGTTCATCACAGGACACAGCAACCTGACTCTGCACGTCTGATGAACCGGCACCACCACTGGAGATGGGATCATCGTCAGGTTTTTGATCTTCTGTCTTTGCCCAAAGTCTTTGGTGGCTGTAACTCCATCCTTTGCTTTCTACAGGCAGCCCCAGAAGTTACTGTGAATTATCAAGTCACCCTGTCTGCTACCAGTCATTGTGTTGAACCAGTTGTTCAGCTTGTTCTTGACCAGCACTGCTGACCTCACCTGTTCATAATGTTCTTCAGCAGCTTCTTCCACATATCATGTAGCCCTAGGACACTCCACACACCTATTGCAACACACTGGCTCAAATGACTTTTTGAAATTGTGCAACTGAAGAGATGAAGTGCTTCTTGATATCTCTGGACTTGCCAGGGATCAGCCTCTTGCACTGGTTTTGCCGTACTGTCCCTCTTGCTTTGTGGAAATGAATCTACCTTCTGACTCCTCCAGCAAGGAGCACAGTGAGGAATTTGCTTGGGTATCAGGAAACACAACATTTGTAAGGTCCCTTGTGGGAACTCACCTACTGGGAACCCTTCTCCTCGTTTAAGGGATCTTTTCTTTCCTGATAACATACAGGTGCCTGGTTGGGCCAGTGACCCATGCCACAGCCACATCAATCCATTCTCAGCCCCTCAGAATTCTTCAGTCTCCTGACCTTTAATAGAATTATAGAATGGTTTGGGTTGGAAGAAACCCTAAAGATCATCCAGTTTCAACACCCCTAGCACGGGCAAGGACATTTCCTACTAGACCTGATTGTTCTCCGTCCTGTCCAACGTGGACTTGAACACTTCCAGGGATGAGGCAGGTTCTCCAGTCAACCTGCGCCAGAGCCTCACCACCCTCACAAAGGATTTCTTCCTAATATCCAATCCAAACCCGCCTTCTGTCTGTTTAAAGCTGTTCTCCCTTGTCCTGTCATGACATGCCCCTGTAAAAAGTCGCTCTCCAGCTTTCTCGTAGGTTCCCTTCGGGTACTGAAAGGCTGCAATAAGGTCACCTCAGAGCCCTCTTTTCTCCAAGCCAAACAACTCCAATTCTCTCAGTGTTCTTTGCACCTTTGCTAGCAAGATCTTCTTGTCAGCCTGCTTCTGAAGCATTATAATCTCCCAAACACTGAGAATCTCTAAATCTCTTGACAGGTCATCTTTAAAAGCTCTGGTGATATTTTCCCCATGTCTTCAGCCTGTCCTCTGAAAGCAGGGAGGTCTCTTCAACATTAATGCAGAAGACCCCAGGGGAAACCCAGGTCTTGCTCTTCCTCTCCTTGCTAATTTTGGTCTTCCTAAATTCCAATCAGTGCTTTTGAGCTTTGTTGACTGTTTAGTTTTGGCACTTGCACTTCTTTTTGCTTATGTAGAGCCTGTAGAGCCTCATGAGAGCCTGCAGGCCCTGGCCATATCTGCCCTGGTTAGTATTGCCTTTGCCAGTTTTTGACATGCGCCAGTCAGTCACAAATGTGAGTCACTGGGCACATGAGTGGTTCGCTCCCAAGGTCAGGCTTAGGCATGCCTTGACTGGTAGTAAAATCACCTGAAATTCTTCAAAGAAATCAAGGAGGTTCTTCCTCGGCATCGCTCGTAGAGCTGTGAGCATCAGGGAAGCTTCTCCACAGCCCTGAACAGAAAGGCTGATTTCTGTAAGGTGACAAATCTTAAATTTTCTGGGTTTGGGTTTTTTATGTGTGATTGCTGCTGATGCCTCTCTTGTGTTTTGCATCACTGCCTTAAAACAGTTTTTCCATGCGGTGTCACTCCCTTGTCTGTCTGCCTGATTTTCAAAGGCACACAGGATTATGCTGGAACATCTTTAACTGGCTCATTAGCAGTGAGATTTTACCCAAACTGATCTCAGACTCTCGTTTCTGCTGGCCAGAGCTTCCATTAGCAGCAATCCTTTTGCTGGACCACTTCCTCTCATCAGACACTGACCAAGTTGGAGACACCAGACAGCCAAGAAGAGTGAACAGACTTCAGAATGTTTCTTTACAGTATATAAAGAATTTTATATAGTGTCACTTTATAGTGTCACTGTGGTCAGCTATCTCTGTGTGACCAGCTGAATTGAGCCCCTTCTCTCTGTCCTGCTTCAGTTCTGGCCCCTGACTCCTGCTCTGACTTTGTCCTTTATCCTCAAGCTCCAGCTCTTGCACAGATATTTATAGACTACAAACAAGTCACCCACAATATTCCCTTCCTGTAAGTAATTAGAGTTCCTTGAGAAGCTTCAAGGCATAGCTGCACATTGTGTGGTGGTATCTGCTCACAAACGTGGTCTCAGTTTTAGTTTAAATCCCATGGGGTATTTGTATTGCATTTAACTGGATAATAAACAACTTCATGCCTGTTATTTTACCCTGCTACTCATGATTTTATAGGTGCCATCACAATTTCATGCAGCATCAATATGGAGTTATTATAATTTCTTATTTGTGTGCTTCATTCACCCCAACAGCACAACAAGGAACAGCTGATTGTTCTCAAGAACCACAAAAACCTTTAAAAAGATTATTAATTTTTGATACAGACTCCATCACCTCTTCAATATCAGCTTTTTTTCCTAAATGTGTCACTTTGCTTTTCCATATCAAAAGACACCCTACCCATTTGGCCCCCACTCCCAGGCAGAGGTAGCTCTGTGTCAGTGAACTGTTCTCTTCCTTATTTAACACTCCATAGCCTCAATTTTAGATTCCTTTATATTTGGTAGACAATGATCCTTTATTTTCCCCCTAAATCAAAGACAGAAACACAATAATGAATCAATTTCCACCAAATTTCCCCGAGAAGACACTCAAGAATTCATTTTTCACAGTGAAATTCTGAGATCTTGGTTTAACCAGTTGGATCCACTTAATTTACACCATGGTAATTTTATACCAGTTTGTAAAATCCACCTCCAAGGTGGAACTAATCAAACACTTTCAGAAATCAGTTACATCAGGAGTTGCTCCCTCTTTCTGGAGAACAGCAGCACATTATTTTGACAAGGTCTATTTTCTATCTACACACACTCATTGGCATCAGTTTCATTGCCTTCCTTTAAGAAGGAAATTAATAATTAATTACATGCACCCATACATTTCTCGCCTTTAACAATGAAGGGCTGAAAGTCTGAGCATCACTGAATCATTTGCCCAAAGCTTTTAAGTAATAAGCAAATATCAGCTTTCTTAGTGCTCTCAAATCCTCCCAGTGTCCCAAAATGAAAAGCCAGCATGAATGGCCCACACAATATGTTCCTGGTTCAGAGAGTTCTGAAACCCTTAACCCTGTGAATTATTGGGACTGGCTGATCATAAAATATTTCATTTATGTGGTTGCTATTTAATATAAACCCTAGTTATTTATGGAGCCCAAAATGCTCTTTCACCAGCACCTGAAACTAACACACTATCTGATGTTTTCTGCCCCAGACAAACATGGAAAAGAAATACTAATTTAATACTCCTCTGTTTCCTTGTGGAGGTGGTGGCAGTCACTGCCTTAATCTACTAATAGTTTTGATTATTTTTACCTTAGCTGACCATAAATTTATGTTTTTCTGTTTCCATTACTCATTCCAGAGTGGAGATGGCTTATTCAGATGAATTAGGACCAAAAGATTTTGGCCTTTACCTTACCCTGTAGGGGTGATCACTATGGAATAACCAGCCCAGAGCACTAAGCTCTATTTCAAATATCCCAATACACATACAAAAAAAAAACCCCAACATTTAAAAAGCACGGAGATGCTTTATTTCAGCCCAGGTCAATTTCTTGCTTTAGGCAGGAGGGAAGAAGCCCCTTGCTTAACATTCCTCCCAGAAAAGACACAACCCAGTAGTAGCAAGTCAGGCACACATCAACTTTTTTACTGTTGCAAAAAATAAAACGAGGAAGGATTAAATTCATGCGATCAGAGTGAGGATTTTAAAACACTTTTTATGAATCTTTAGCCTGAGGAGAGGCTGGAGGAATGCAAGGTGCTGAGAACTTCTGCAAACGTGTTTCCAAACCCCTGGAGCGTGTTCTTAATCCAGCCACAAACAGGTGACTTCCTTCTGTCTCCCACCAGGTTCCTTTTCCCCTCAAAACACAAAAGTTAGGCTTCTTTCCCAGCCTTGGTAAAATCACTTCTGATACACAGAGTTACTGAAGCCTGGCCACATCCCTCAGTCCCTCAAGACTCTGAAATTCCCACTTGCAACTGTCTCACTCCCAAGGTGTCTATTTAATCCCACTTTTATTAGGAGCACAGCCCCGGGTAGTTTACAGGGGTTACAAACAATGAAGCTTTTATCAAAACTTCGGCTAATCAGTTGCTAACAAGCTCTCACTCAGGAAAGGGCTAGGCAGGCCCAGGCTAAAGCTAACCTGAGGGGATAAGAAAAAGGGGGGAAAAAAAGGATTGGGAAGAGGGTGTTCTTCTCAAACCGGATTAGTGCCCCAGTCAGCCACAGAAACACTTGTGCCAGCACAGCAGCCATAAAAAAACAGTGAGAAGTGGACACAGAGCAGACACTGCTCCTTTCAGCTGGAATTTTTCTCCCAGCTACAGCTTGTGATGAACTATGATTTATTCCTTGCTTTGTGGCGGGGTCCAGGGGCTCCATGACACTCAGCAGCATAGAACTGCAGTGAGAAAATATGAATATAAATAACCCAAAACGTTAACCCTCAGTTTGCAGCCTGCAGAGTTTAACAGAGACCGTGAACTCAAAACCAAGCCAAGCCTGTTGTTGGTAGCCTGAACATCGTGGGATGAGGACACCTCCCCAGGAAACATCACAGAGTCTGAAAAATCAAGAAAAGGTTGGAAAACCTCTGATCTTATCATAAGGTAACCTGGCAAAATTAGATCTCCAGAACTCAGTCCAGTAGATGACTAGATACAGAGAGGGAGGAATATACAACATTCTCCTTAGGTAAGGGATAAAAATTACTTTAACTTGTGTACACATACACAGAACACTCTTCCCAAATTCCAAATTTCACAGCAGTGAAACATCAGTTGCACGCCATCAGATATCCTCTGTTAGCCATTTGCAGGACAAATCAGGGACTGAGTGAAAAAAAAAAAAAGCGTTCTTACAGCATATTAATAGGGAGGAATAGGGAGGAATATGCTTGGCTCTACTTAAATTTAATTTGAGCTGCTCTTAGTCAATTCCTTGTTGTTGTTCTTGAGGGTGGTGACACTGGAGTACTTCGAGAGAAAAGATAATTTTCTAGCTTGCCTCTGAGGATGAAGAACTCATTCCCAATTTCACTGATCACTCTGGAGAAAGATATAAAAGAATTTTTCTGAGCAGATTTTATGTGGACCATGGAGTTTGCACCTTGCTTCTTGCCAGCCCTGGGGAAAAAGCGAGACTTAGATTGCAAATACAGCCAAAACAAAACAAACCTGCAGAAATCTGGAGCCACTGAAGGGATCCTGGTTTCTCTGCCTCCCTGGTAAAGCCAACAGATACCCTGTGCCTAGAGCTCAGCATCCTTGGGAAACAGAGAGAGGTCCAGGTGGGTGCAGGTATCTGTTCCCACTGCTGGGCTGGGCACTGAGGTCTGAAGCATTTTCAGGTTTCTGTGTTCACACACACACACCTGAGATCCACACCAGGAAAGTGGAGCCTGCACCTACATGTTCAGAGCAGCAGAGCCTCAGAGGCACAGCCAGTGTCTTCCTGCAGGGGTGAAGTGTTTGCTGCGCGCACGACAAGGACAGGCACAGCACCTAAGCCAACAGTGGGGACAGCACCAGGCAAGGATGGGGAGGATCTTCCTCTCCTGCAGCACTTGGGAAGCCTTGAAACACTTTCCAAGCCAGCTGGCTGGAGAGGTTTGCACCTAATCTCAGCTGGCTGGGGATACAGCTCAGCCCAACTCGAGGTGCCACGGGCTCCTCTGCCCAGCACACCTCACTGCCCGCTCACAGAGCCAACAAAGCTGCTGAAACGCAGCCCCAAACCTGCTCCCAGTGATGGACAGTAGCTTCAGACTCTTACCTTGAAACTGATTTCAGTTTTGTGTTTCGTCATCTCTTGCCAGCTCCCCGGTGCATTTCTGCAAGGAAAATGTCTCCCAGAGCTCTCTGAGGAAAAAAAAGCAGCGTTTAGAAAGCAGAGAGGCAGAGTGCTGGATCTCTTCATGATCTCCTCACGCCTTGGCAGAAGGGAGCAGCAACACGTCTGTACTGAGAGCTGATGATGTTTCGAGGCAACACTGCATGCTACTTGCAGGATAAATGCATTAAGAAAATTAAATGTTTTTACAGCCGTCACACCATCAAAGCTTTATTCTCTCCACTCTTTAAATTAAGTGTTGGTTTGCATATCCATGCCATCCCAGCTATGTAATAACCTCTCTAAAGCTATTTTTGTTTCACATTCCTTACTATTTGGTAAAGCAAGCTGGAGTTTTCTGAGGACACGCATTTTTATTAGAGCTAATTCAGCATTATTTTCTAACCCGTTTCCTTTGTTGGAGGCAGAGAAATCAGCTAAGGGAAGCTCGAAGGCAGCACCCCATGCCTGTGAGGGAAACTGCCTCCCCCGCCTGGCCATAGCCGGGCTGTTCCTCTAGATGGCTCTGCCTTTGCCCAAAAACATCAAATCCCCGGAGCAAAAACCTCAATTTCGAGCGAAACGGCGGTATCACTGACTGCTCCTCTCCCTCCTGCAACGAGCGCGGGGGTTTTGGCCAAACGGATAAACACAGATTTGTTGTAATTTTAGAGAATAATATTTTCGGTTTAGCTCTTCAGATACAGAGGGAAATTGCTCTTTAATAGTCTACCTGTTTCTTGTCCTTTAAATGTCCTTTCCAGCTGTGATTTCCCCGTAAACTGCTTGTTTTGGATGCCTGTTGTCCCGTCAGACTTCAAACCGGCATTTTCCAGCGCGACCTTGCTCTATTAAAGATGACGAGCTGTTTGTTATAAATCTTCAAGAGAAGGAAGCTGAGAAGAGAAAAGGCACCTTGTGAAACGCAATGTAAACTTTTCTCCTGCTGTTCTGGGTATCCAAATACACACGGGAAGCTCTTTCCCCAAGGGATGCAAAACAATATCAGCAACAGCAACAGTGACGGCAACAAAATAACAACAGAAAAAGAAA
>WAAE01000304.1:179768-209180 GCA_013400495.1 Nicator chloris
TAGAGCTAATTCAGCATTATTTTCTAACCCGTTTCCTTTGTTGGAGGCAGAGAAATCAGCTAAGGGAAGCTCGAAGGCAGCACCCCATGCCTGTGAGGGAAACTGCCTCCCCCGCCTGGCCATAGCCGGGCTGTTCCTCTAGATGGCTCTGCCTTTGCCCAAAAACATCAAATCCCCGGAGCAAAAACCTCAATTTCGAGCGAAACGGCGGTATCACTGACTGCTCCTCTCCCTCCTGCAACGAGCGCGGGGGTTTTGGCCAAACGGATAAACACAGATTTGTTGTAATTTTAGAGAATAATATTTTCGGTTTAGCTCTTCAGATACAGAGGGAAATTGCTCTTTAATAGTCTACCTGTTTCTTGTCCTTTAAATGTCCTTTCCAGCTGTGATTTCCCCGTAAACTGCTTGTTTTGGATGCCTGTTGTCCCGTCAGACTTCAAACCGGCATTTTCCAGCGCGACCTTGCTCTATTAAAGATGACGAGCTGTTTGTTATAAATCTTCAAGAGAAGGAAGCTGAGAAGAGAAAAGGCACCTTGTGAAACGCAATGTAAACTTTTCTCCTGCTGTTCTGGGTATCCAAATACACACGGGAAGCTCTTTCCCCAAGGGATGCAAAACAATATCAGCAACAGCAACAGTGACGGCAACAAAATAACAACAGAAAAAGAAAGAAAGAAAGAAAGAAAGAAAGAAAGAAAGAAAGAAAGAAAGAAAGAAAGAAAGAAAGAAAGAAAGAAAGAAAGAAAGAAAGAAAGAAAGAAAGAAAGAAAGAAAGAAAGAAAGAAAGAAAGAAAGAAAGAAAGAAAGAAAGAAAAAAACCCCAAGAAAACAACAAAAAAAAACCCCCACCAACAACCCCCCCAAACACCTCTTTATGATTAATGGCGAAAACCCCAAATCCTAATTCTTTAACCCAGTCACTTTTAAGTTATTCTCTGTCTCAAAAAAACGTTTGTTCCCTTGTTTCAAAACGAAATACAAAGTTGAAAATCCTTCGGCTACTATAGCCCTGCTCACATCACACAGGGGATGAAAATTTGGGATTGCAGTCAGCTCAGGAAAGCTTCACTGGTTTATACGTGCTTTTATAACTGTTTTATAGAAGACATAAAATGCAAAGACTTTTCCCAAACGCTCCTCTCTGCCCCAAATCCTGTTGTCAGACCAAGACACCCGGCGCTTGCAGACAGCACTTCGTGTGTACACCAGTAAAGGGCATTTTTTTTGGCATTTTTACCAGCAGAAAACTGAGTAACAACTCCATTTAAGAACGGGGGATGAAATGTACATCTGATATATCTGGTATTTAGAAAAAGTCTCTAAATGCTCCCGCATCATTGACCGTATTTTGTTGCTACACGTGTGCTTTGCCCCAGACCAGAATATTTGGCGGAGCTGGCCCCTGTGTAGATCCCGGGTGTCGGGATCGTTATGAACACTGAGAGGTTTTTCTCTGCAAATCGATGCGCTTTCCGTCAGGCTGCCCCGGAGCACTAAGGCGAAAATAACTTTTATTCACTAAATCTCGCCCCGCGCCCTCCAACCCATTCCGCCCGCGGTCCGAGCGAAGACGCCGGTGGTGTTTGTTTAATTTCGGGCAATTCCTTATCCAAAGCAATTCCTGATCCGAAGCTAATGAACTGCCGTCTTAGCCCCGGCTGTCGGGAGACGGGCGGCAAAACTACACTTCAAGAACAGAGTTTAAGCGAATTCTTCCCCTGGCGTTCCCGTCGGGGGAGCCGCAGCGATGCTTAAAGCATCCGACCTCAGCGTCGGGGCCGAAGGGATCGGGAGCGATCGCATCCGTGGGAAAGCAGGATGGCATCCCCGAGCGCCGAGGCAGTGCGGACAGCTCCGGGGAGGGGGCGGCCGGTGCGGGGGCGACCGAGCAGCGCCGGGAGAGGACCCCCAGGTCGAGGAGGGGGGGACGGGCACAGCACGGGGGGTGGGTCCGGCTAGGGGATGCTGCCCCCGCGCTGCCGGGAGCCGAATCCCTGGCGCCTCCCGCAGGTCCCCCGCCGGTCCCTCCCCCATCGCCTCTCTCGGGGCCCGGCCTTGCCCCCCTCCGCCTCCCTGCCCGCCGCCGAGCCGCGCTACTGGCTGCTCCCTGCGCGCCGCCGCCGCCCGCCCAGCCCCGGCCCCGGCCGCGGGCGGGGAGTCCGGGCGCACGGCAGCGCCTATAAGGGCGCCGCGTAGCAGCCCCCCGGGAGTTTTTGGTCTAAGGCCACCGGGGCTGCGGGGCGGGGGGTGTCGCCAGGAGAGGACGGGAGCGGGGGGGAGCGCCGGCCGCCCTGCATGGCCAGGGATTATGAGCGCCGGTGAGTTGCAGCAGGCGCAGCCCAGAGCCTCGGCGCCGGCGGCCGCCCCCGCGCCCCCTCAGCCCCGCAGCGCCCAGGAAGCCCCCGACATGGCCGTGTACTGCAGCGAGAACTTCAGCGTCTACCCCCAGCCCAGCCTTCACCCGCCCGGCGCCGCCGCCGCCGCCGCCGCGGCCGCCGCAGCCGCTGCCGCCGCCGCCGCCTCTTCGGGGCAGCGGGCGGGCGGGTACGCGCTGGGGGACTACGGGGCGCCCGCCAACGCCGGGTACCTGTGGGGCATGAACAGCCCCGCGCCCTACCTGCAGGGCCCGCCCGGCGCCGCCGCCGCCGCCGCCGCTCCCTTCCTGCCGCCCGCCTCGTACGGCTGCTCGCGGGGCGGGCAGCTCGTGGGCTCGCCCCCGGCGCCCGGCTCGCCGTCGGCGGGCGGCGCGGAGCTGAGCTGGCTGAGCCTGGCCAGCCAGGAGGAGCTGCTGAAGCTGGTGCGGCCGCCCTATTCGTACTCGGCGCTGATCGCCATGGCCATCCAGAGCGCGCCCGAGAGGAAGCTCACCCTCAGCCACATCTACCAGTACGTGGCCGAGAACTTCCCCTTCTACAAGCGCAGCAAGGCCGGGTGGCAGAACAGCATCCGCCACAATCTCTGCCTCAACGACTGCTTCCGCAAGGTGCCCCGCGACGAGGACGACCCCGGTGAGGTGCCGCGCCGGGTGGGAGAGATGGCTGGGCAGCGTGAACGGCGGGTGCGGACACCGGCACCGCCGTGAGAGAGGGGCGGTAGCGTCCCCGTGGCCGGCGGGTCCCCTGTCCCCTTCTAGTCAGGCGCTGTCCTGATACCGGGCTCTCCGTCCCCTCGGGGCCAGCGCTATGATGAGACCGCGTTTCTCCATCCCTTCTAGTGGGATGCTGTGATGAGACCTCGCTCCCCGTCCCCTCGGGGCCAGCGCAGTGAGGAGACCGCGCTCCCCCGTCCCCTGACCCGGGCGCTGTGATGTGACCGTCCCCTTTGGCCCCAGCCCGGCCCCGGCGCTGCCCCGCGGGAGGTGTAGGCGGCGGCCGGCCCCAGCCGTCTCCCCTCCCCGGGCAGCGCGGGAGCGCCGGTTGTGCAAGGCCCGGCTCCTTCGGCCCGTGATTCACGGCTCCCCTCCCTGCCCGCCGCTGTCCGGGCCGGCCCCGGGGCACAGCCCGGGAGTGGGCGGAGGCGCGCCCGGACAGCGCTGGTCCGGCCCGGCGGGGCCGGGACATGTCGGGCTGGAGCCTCTCGGGACGTTGTGGGGTCACTGCGCCCGTCCCGGCCGTGGGCAGGAGGCGAGTGGGGACAGCTGATGCCACCACAGCTCTTCTCACCAAAGCTTGTGAGAGGGGCAGCTTGTCTGCAGCCCCCGCAGCGGAGTGCTGCTGGCCTGCTGTCCCCTCGGTGTGCTTGAGTGTGCCAGCCCGCCTCTCCATCAGCTCTTCTATGAGCCATGTCACCCACTGCTGAGATGGCTGTAAGTGCCTCGGCTTCTGTGAGGCAGCCAGAGCAAGGGGAGCCCCTCTTCACATTCTCTTTGGCCAGGTCTGAGATAGAGGTGCAGATCTGTTTGTGCTTTGGGATGTGGAGGTTCTCCTCTTCTGTGTGGCCTTAAGGTTCACTAGGGTATTGGAGGGAAGGATGTGGAAATGTCCTGGAGACAGATTTTGGATCCATGTGCTGGACAACAGAGGGAGGAGGAACAGGTGCAGGACAGATGTGTGTTCTGTGCCAGGTGGACAAGACATGGATGCTGCTTATCTCTCAGCAGCGGGGCTTGCTGTGGCAGAAGTTGACTTTCTCTCTTGTGTTTCCTGTTTTCCACCAGGGAAGGGAAACTACTGGACCTTAGATCCCAACTGTGAGAAGATGTTTGACAACGGGAACTTCCGTCGCAAACGCAAGCGGCGCTCTGAGCCCAACGCCCCCGCGGCCGCCTCTGCAGCCTCCTCTCTGGGGGGCCTGAAGGCTGAGGAGGAGCGACCCATCCCAGCCACAGGCAAACCATGTGGAAACAGCCCACCCCCAGAGCTGGACCCCTCACCCTCTGCCAGGGACCATCCCAAAAGCTCCTCTCCCTCCAGTATCATTTCATCCACCCCCAGCTGTCTCAGCACCTTCTTCAGCGGGATGAGCTCCCTGAGCGGCGGAGGCAGCCGGCTGACAGGGGGTCTCAGCAGTGACCTGCATCACAGGAACTTCTCTGCTGGACAGCTGAGCAGTGGCACTTTCACCCCTTCCAGCAGCTCATCTCAGGAGGTGCCTTCCCCAGACCAGCTGCAGCGGGTCGCGGGACCTTCCCCTGCCTACTACAGCTCCTTCCACCCCAGCAGCAGCAGCCAGGGAGCCCAGTACAACCACTACTACAACTTCACAGTCAACAGCCTCATCTACACACGGGATGGGACAGAGGTGTAGGGTGCTGGGGCAGCCGGCCGGCCAGCGCTGCAAAGGGAATGGGAGTTGGACCATGCGCTTTTGCAAACAGCATTTCAACGTGAACGCTTCCCAGGAGTTCTTCCAGGAAGATTGATCTTCTCACCTTTCGAAATAAGAACACCCCTTTAAGCACCAGCAGAAGGCAGATGCAAGGTTTTTTCCCGTCCAGGAAAATGTTAGGTGGTGTAGACGGTTTGCCGTCTAAATTCTGCAGGCATGAACTGAATTAATGTTTCCAGAGGTTTCTAATCCTGAATGTAGAACAAGAAGTTTAAAAACCATAGCCATAAAGTGGTATTGGCAATAGCCAAGGGTAGACATCCAGTGAGTCTTAGAAGAGAACAGGAAAAAATAAATGAAGAGATTTCTTATGAAGTGCCTTGTACAATGTATTAAAAACAACTTCTGCCAGCAGTTGCCTCTGTAAGCCCTTGCTTTGTGCCCTGATCCTGCAATATGCAATGCACGGGGGAATACCCTGTACAAACACCCACCCAAAACCTCCTCACACCCATGGAGGGTCTTCCTGTGTCTGGCATATTGTACAGCAGGGCTGTGTCTTGTAAAACAATCTTCTTTCCCTGAGCTTAGTACCAAAGATAACTCTAGCCATGCAGCTTTAGCACAAGAATAAACACTGGGGTATTTTTATACATATTTGTACGTAATGTAACTCTTCTGTACATACGTTTCTATGTGGTTTTATATTTGTAAATTATGCTCTGGAGCTGTACTTATTTATAATGTGTTTTAAACTTTGTTAAAGTTTATTTTACCTTGTTTCCTCCCCCTTTTGTTGTTTTATTTGTTTTGAATTTTTTGTTGGTTTTGTTTTTGTTTTTAGTGTATTACTGAAACTTTTCAGGCTGAACAGCTGTTGGGAATAAAATATTAACAATTGTTAGATATTGGCCTGGTTGTTCATGAGTATGTTTGAAGTATTTTAAAACTGTGCGAGACAGGTTTTTCTTTCACATCATTTGGGATAAAAGGTGTAAACATTTATGAACAATTTCATCTGCACAGTAGGGCGGAAAGAAACCTGCTTTGCTCCCAAAGGAGACACATCTGAGCTGGTTTGCAGTTTCTTGGAGTCTCACTGTGCAGCGCCGGTACTCTTTCGTTTTTGTTTGTTTGTTTTACTCAACGGTCTGAATCACACTGTCCATTTTCAGCCTTTTTAGGTTTAGTAAAAAAAATAAAAACATGCAACAGTAAAAGTCGGGACTGGTGCCAGCGTGGTAGCAGGAGGCTCAGTCCGTTTTGGAAATCAGTTTCTCTAATGGGATTGCACCTGCTTACACTGTCGGCCAGTGAAGATGTGGGACCAGCCAGCCAGAGGGCCAGGCAGTGCTTCTGGGAATCCTTCCTGATTTCCTGCTGCTGGGAAAGGAGAATCCATCATCCAGTAGCCATTACGCTAAACAACCCCTCATTCCTGCCGTTTTCACGAGCTGTTTGTTGGGAGCTGTGTGCAGTTAGAGCATAAATGTAAGTGTCCTCATGAAGAATGTAGCATCCACAATGAAGTTAAGCGTGAAATTGCAGCTGTTCTAACATACAGGCATCTGCCCGTGATTTAAGGCCATCCCTGCAGGCTATTCAGAAAACAAAATAGTTGGCAGCGCCTCTGCACCGGCTACCTGCAGAACATACAGGGCAGTGATGCAAGACAAACCGCTGGCTTGATCCAAAATATAATGAAGCCGTGACGAAACATCAGATGACTTCCATGTGCTTGCCCCGGCACTGGCCAACCCGCCCTTTGTGCAATCGCTGGGACCAGAGGGCGGGTGGCAACTCCTGCCTCCCCCCGCCCCATCCCCCCTTCCCAGCACAGATACCATCTTCCTGGCTTTAGGGGTAATTCCTCCTGATTTTAATTCCATCTCAGGTGATGCAGTGGCAGCGATAATGGGAGGGAAAGGGCAGATTAACACTAGGAAAAGAACAAGGTGGTCAGTCTTCTGCTTCAATCCCACCAGGTGTGGAATAGCTTTATTTGGGGTTTGGGCTGCTGAGTTTGATCTAAGAGCAGTGGACGGATTCCCAACACCTCTGAAAGATAAAGATCCAGTCCCTAAGTAAGCCAGGAACTGCATACTTGTGTATCTAAGTGACCATTGCACCCCTTCACTCTGCCAGCCAGCTCTCAGACCTTAGCAAGCATTGAGCCAATGCAGGACACTGGTGTGTGTCCAGCTCATGCTCTTCCACTCAGATTTTTTAAAATTTACCTTTTTCCATCAGCTGTGTCTCTGCAGGCATTACCCATAAATGTTTGAGGATGCAGAACCAATGGCAAATTCATGTTGCCACTTCCATCAGCAGTATGTTTCTGCACAGTACCCATAAATTTTCGCTCCTGAGAATCCCAATTCTGACAAATTCGTATTGCAGGGTGGCCTGCACCTGGCAGTATGTCCCCAGCAATATCCCATGACTCCCAACAGGGTTTGTGCCAGTTCAGTTGGCAGGGGCATAGCCAGAACCTGCCAGAGCAGAATCAGATAAGGATTCACCCACCACAGTGTTCCAGTCCTGGTCCTGAGGGATGGTGGTGGGCTCAAGGGAGGCTTTGGCTGGTCTGACTGTCCCCAGTGCACCTCTCCAAAGCCGTAAGCACCAAACCCTGCTTCTTCCAGGGAAAGCATATCCTTAGCTGAAACCTGGGAATGTGGCTCCTCCTACAGAGGAGCTACCCTGGGTGTGCTCAAGGGACACTTGAGAGGAGATTTCAGCACATACGCACCCAGTCTGCTGAGGAGACAGTGAAAGAGCTAATGGCAGCCTTTTAGGTTTCCTTTTGCCATTGAAAGAGACTTCTTTTCAGCAAATCTTGGGAGAGGGAGGGCAAGAGGATTGAGTTTAATGAAAGGCACTTAGAAGCAGCAGGGCTTTTGTCATGGGTTCAGGGATTTACTGAGACTCCCCGATTGAAGGAGGGGAAAGACAAAGGCAATTAGCCTGCTGTCCCACCCTGAGAGTCCCCACTCCCCTATAAATGCCAAGGCCATGCCTGGATTGGGCAGTTCTCCATGACAATGAGCCTCTCCCCAGCCCGGGTCAGGTGATGGCCCAGAAGCCCGGGGCATAGCCCAGTCCCAGGGAAGTCAGCCGAAAATTGTCCTTCCTTAGCAGAAAGGCTCAAACTTCAGGCCTTCATCCTCTCCGCTCTGGCAGCTGTGGGGATCACCCCATAAAATATGTCCTTCACAGAACTTGTGGCTTTAGGGGAGCAGTGATTTCATGCAGATTAGCTGGTAGCCCACGGATCCCGGCTGCTGGTCACTAAAGTTAAGCATCACAAGAAGTCTCATCTTTGCTTGTTTTCTCCACTCATTTTGGGCATCCAGAGAGGTGCCTCCCCAGCCGTGGTGGTACTCACTGTGAAACCACGGCTGTGCTGATAACTGCAAACACAGCTGCCTGGTACCTCTGCAACACTCCCGGCACACACAACTCCAAAAAAAAGGCATTCCCTGCTTGAAAGGAAGCGCAGTCCAGAGGCATTTCGAGAGATGCCTTGGATCAGTAACACAGATGCTTGCTGGCTCCTACGTGTGGCATTTCTCCAGCGCGGGGTCGTTTAGCTCTGCTCAGCGCTGGCCTTACCGAGCTGCCAGCAAAGGCTGGGGCAGGCACCCACTGCAGGTCTGCACTTGAGCTGCTCCGCGGTACAAAGGCTCTGCCAGTACAGCTGGATCAGCCCAGTCCCCTAGAGGAGACCCAGCTCCCATCAACAAAGGGAACTCTTGTGCCAGTGAAGTCAAACCCCCCGCCCCCAGCAGCACCGGCGTTGCGGGGCGGTGGGAGGGGATTCCGGAGGCAGAACGGAGCCATCCGCGCTGGGTTTCATCGCCCGCCAACTCCTTCAGAAGTGGGGCTTCAATTACTGCCACTGGCCATGGATTGCGGTTTGCTTCTCCTCTGAAGGTGGAGGCTTTGATTTGCCCTGTCGCTCACCAAGTCCGTGGAATTCGGCCACAGTGTGTTGTGCCTGTACAGAAGGTTTTATTGCCTTTTTTTTTTTTTTAATGCTGATTAAAGGTGTTTTTTTTCCAAAACTTTTTAGGAATAGTTCAAATGATACAACAGTGTTCTAGGAAACTACAAGTATCCCTGCCCTTTCCCTCTCTGTATTTCTAGAGATAAAAAAAAAAATCTTCATCAGACCTCTTGAGACAACTTTTAAAAATAGGATTGTACATTTAGCAGTCATAATAGTTGTGCTAAGGCTCTACAAACCCTGCAGATCTCACCTGACTCTGAGTGCGATGTACCTAAATTCTGCCCAGCTCAAAAATGGAAGCTGGTCCTGTCAGTCTTGTTCTGATAGTACCCAAAATAAGAGGGACAAAGGCTCATTTTGTAGCTTGACCAAGGAGAGTCAAGATGAGAATCAGGTCTGGCTGATAGTCTATGGATTGCTGACACCTCAGCTAGAAACAGTTGTGCCAGATGGAGACTGCAATCATTGGGAAATTCTTATTTCTCCTTAGATTTCAGAGAATAAAAAGACTAGTTGTATTGCATGTTAGAAAATCCCTTCAAAACTAATTTTTGTTCCCAATTTTTTTTTCTGATTGCTGAAAGAAGGAAAACATGGATTTGCCTTTTCTTTTTTGTCCCGTTTGGCAGAAATCTCCACCAACCTGAATTTCCTCCCCTGCTCCCCCCTCAACATTTTCTATTAAAAGGAAGGTGGATGGAATGTTTTTGACCAAAATTACTGAGCGCAATATTCACCTGGGTAAGGTGACGAGAATTTGCCCCTCAAGGAATAACTGAAGTGTAATGTAAAACATCAAAGGTGTAATTTTTTTTTTTACCTTATACCTGAGCTATCTCTGAATCATATCAAATAATCTTCTCGTTTCATAACACCATACAATGCAGGCTGAAAGTGTATGTGATCTGCTTTGTGTACTGCTGAATGGATGATTAAACTGTCTAACCTGAGGGATAGTCATCCAGGGCCTGCCCCAAACACAGTGAAGTCAGGGGAACGACTCCCACTGACTTCAGAGGGCTTTGGAGCAGACCCATAATCAGCCAGGCTCTCATATACTTCAGGTGGTGTCTATAAGACTGCCCGGGGACACGTAAAAGGAGCTAAAGATTGCACATTTGTGAAATGAAAGTTGTAGGCCTGATCCAGGCAATTGGCTGCCCTAGGAGAGCAGAAGCTGTCTCTCCATCTGCCCCAGCTCCTTGGATCATTTCCCCTTTCCTGCAGTCCATTGTGTCTGGGATTTATTGACAAAGCAAAGCTCTCGCCGTGCAGCCGATCCACGTTTGCAATAACAGTGACAAATCAGGGCGGGGCTGATAGGTAACCTGCCCTCAAAACCTTGGAGGGGTGCTGATTTTATACCTAATTAAAGTAAATAGCAGAGCTGAGCTGGGCCATTTCCCTCCCAGGGCAGTTTGGAGGGTGGCAGAACCCACACCTCACCCCAGCATTTCTGGGCCACCACAAAGAGTGACTCTGGAAGACACTGGGGTAGTGCCTCAACTCCAAAACAGTGGAGGGAGTCAAAGTGAGCAGAACCAAGCTTGGGCTTCCTTCAGCGGAGTGAATGATGCTCAAACGGGGATAAATTACATTCCCCATGAGTGGAAATGACATTTACACTCATGTCAGTGTTCTTCTAGTCTAGACAAGGAACATCTAATGAAGCTGTCGGGCAATGGGCTCAAAGCAGACCAGAGGAGGAGATGCCTTACAGGTGACAGAAATACCCTGGGATCTCCTTGTTCCAGAAGATTGGGTCTCACCCTAAAAAAAAAAAAGCTGGCTAACTAAGGGCAGACAAGTCTCTCTCTGCAAGTGCCTGAAGAGCTAATTTAGGCAAAGTTTCTAGACTCCCCCAGGCCAGTAATTCATGGATATCTGCAGATGTGGGACATTTGTCATGTGAGGTTGTGTATTTGGTTACAAATACTGCCACGACCACCAGAGATGGAGGTTTCAAAGCAAGACACAGCCCTATTCCATAGGTGAGCATCCTTTCTCATGGGAGAAGAAAGCTCCTGCCAGGGAATTTCTTTGAGGTGGGATAGGACGTTTTGGTGAGCTTTTTGCTCTACTTACTTTATTCCTGTTCATGCACTGCTGTAATCTGTGCAAGCACCTTCCAGCAATGCAACATGATCAGTGTATTCTCTCTTGCCTGCTGCTAGAACTGCTCATGAAGTGGTTAAAACTTTTGGATTTAGTGACTGCTGAGCCACTGAGATGCTCAGAAGTCGATGGGATGGAACGGGATTCATCCAAGGGTGCTGAGGAGCTCACCAAGCCCCTCTCCCTCATTTATCATCAGTCCTGGCTAACTGGGGAGGTCCCAGCTGGAGGTGCCAATGTGACACCAATCCACAAGAAGGGCTGGAAGGAGGATCCAGGGAAGTACAGGGCTGTAGCCTGACCTCAGTGCCCAGCAAGGTCATGGAACAGATCATCTCGAGTGTGATCACCCAGCATATACAGGACAGGCAAGGGATCAGACCCAGCCAGCAAAGCTTTTGGAAAGACAGGTCCTGCCTGACCAACCTGATCTCCTTTTATGACCAGGTGACCTGTCTAGTGGATGAGGGGAAGGCTGTGAATGTGTATACCTGGGCTTGAGCAAAGCCTTTGGCACAGTCTCCACAGTACATTCCTGGAAAATCTGGCAGCCCATGGCTTGGTCAGGTGCCCAGGGATGTGGTGGAGTCACTGTCCCTGGAGGTGTTTGAGGAAAGACTGGATGTGGCACTCGGTGCCATGGCCTGGTTGACATGGTGGTGTTCAGTCATAGGATGGGCTCGATGATCTCAGAAGTCTTTTCCGACCTAATTGTTTCTGTGATTTTGTTTTCAGGAAAATACTGTTTCTTATTTATCCAGTTTGCTCTCCTATTGTCCTAGAACAAGTTGTTTGTGAAGGGCAGCCTGGCAGGAGGTGAGAGCTGTGGTGCACTGAAATTTGCAGCTCCACTGCCCCCAGCACCTGGGGCAGCAGTTTTGAACGTGAGCTCAAATAATTTCTTGGTCAGTAGCATCAAAACCATCAGATGTCTCAGTATCAGAAGGTTGGACAAACTTTGCTGGACAACAGGAGAGCAAGGCCCCTGAGAGAGCTGTGGTGAGATGCCCTGGTCTTGTACTGCTGAAGCCTCATGAGGGCCCTCATTTGGACCAGAGATCATCTTCAAATTCAGGGAAACAGATTTACATCCTGGTTAAGACAATGTGAGTTTGTGGCTTTCACAAGCAACATGAAAATATACCACAATCTCTTCAGTCTCTTCAGACTCTCAGCTCATGGGAAATGTGGGGGGGGACTTTGTCCTCGTTTGCACATAAACCCATGTGAGCTGATGGGGAGCAGCTGGGCTCTGTAGCTGAGGCAGTGTGTGACTAAAGTGAGCAGAGGTTGTCAAAAGATAATAAGAGCTGTCATACTTTGGTAGAGAAAAAATTAGTGTCTTCCTCCTCTCCAGCATTTGTCCCTTATCCTTGTCAGCACGGTGGGGAAGCAGACCTGACAAGAAACCAAGGAGACCCTTCAAGGAATCAGGGAATGTGTTTATTATAATGGAACAAGGGATGGTATTTATTTTCACTGTCCCGGGGGGGAATATGTGAGCAGTGGGAAAACCACAGCAATGAGCATGTCATGAATGTTAAGGTCATTTAGCATAACTCTGAATGCTGTTTTATTCCAGACAGCAGCTGCTTGTCACAGTGTGAAAGCTCATTCCCTACCCTGAAAAGGTGACAATCTGAAGAGACAAGTATGACTGAGGAAGTGTTACAGGCCCCGTTTTACTGCAAGGGGTCAAGGAACATCACGGGAAAGTGATTTGTTAAAGGTCACACAGTGCAAGGGCAGAGTTAGGTGTCACATCCCCACTTTGTAATGCCTCCATCACTAAACTGTCCCTGCTGAGTCAGCCTGAAACACTCTGGCATGGCTCCAAACTCATCCTTCCTTTGTGCTGTTACAGGAAAGCACAACGAATCCCAACATTTCTTGCCAAAATCTTATCTGTAATGGCTTTACACAGAGGCATGAATGCTGCTGGGGAAACATTGGTCCTGCCTAGGAAATCCTACAGCATTTAATCTTCCTTCCTCCAAACCCCACAAGTGACCTGCACATCCAGGCACTGGTTCTCTCCCAAGGGATTCTCATAGGCTGTAAGTCCTGATATTAACCACAGGACAGCTGGAAATGTGCTAAACCTGCCATAAATCATACCAGGAGCTGGGAGCTGCAGTGACCAGAAACTTGTGATCCCTTTCCAAGCATTACAAATCTGCCCAGGTTTTGCAGTGAGAACATTAAGTTAGCACACCACATTATTAGAAGAAAGGGTTAAAATGCCTTATGAGCTGAATCCTGCTCTGGAGATCTGATAACCTAATTACAGCAGTTCAGGTCCTTTCTCTACCCCCAGTGCAAGCCTCTTTGCATCCAGGATTGATACCAATCTGATTCCACTCAGTTTGAGCTCTCTCCAAGCACCAGCCTTGCTTGCACTTGTGCAGCTCCATGAAGACACTGCAATGCTCTAAGACCATCCCTTTGTCCTGTTCCTGAGAGTGGAGGGATATTTTTCCCCCAGTTTTTGGTGGACAGATGAGCTCGTGGATTCTGGTGAAATGCTTTGGATGTAGGAATGCTGCATTCCTCCTTGCCACTAGCAATCTGTTTCCACTAGAAGTAAAAGGATGCCCAGAGTTTTTGCGAGGAGTGTGCTGGAAGCAGGAAGAAGGATGAACTGATCTCTTTTCCTGGCCAAGTCACCATGACTGGATCCTCAGCTACTAGGAAGTGTTGGCTCAACAAATCTACCAAAATATTTCAATTTGCAGCAGAGGAACTGCCCCACGTCCCTTCATGTCAGACACCCAGGTGTGTCTCACTCCCTGACTGTGCACAGCCCATTTCCCCTGCTGCTGACAGGGCCTGGCCACCTCTCTCATGTAGACACCCACCTGCAGACACGTGTGATCCAGTGTCTTACCTGCAAGCTGCATCCTGCCCTCCCTGCACACCTACATGCCTGGCTCTCAGATCCTCACCAAAACTCCCCACCTCTTTCTAACAGTGGGATTGGTTTCATCAGTTTCAGGTGTTTCCAGCACAGAATGTCAGATGTCTACATCTGAGCTAATCACCCTTGGGACTGGTAGAGAAATTGAGGTGATGCACCTGCTTTTATTTTTTAATTTTTTTTTTCAGGTTTTCTTCAGGAATGGATTCATTTGCCCCTAGATCCCTACTGCCAATGGAGAGATTTGCTTTAGTCGGCTCAGTTCCCTCTCCACAGTAAAATAAGTGTGATTAAAGTAATCAAAGGCATGAAGGGCAGGGAAACAATTGTACTTCACCAGGCCTGGCCTTCAGACTTCAGACTGTGCTGCTGCAAGCTGGGAGAGGTGGAGGGAAGGAGGGGTTAAGCAGGGTAAGACAAAGCCATCAGGAACCATTCATTCATTTCACTGCCCATGGAAGAGGTCCCTTTCTTTCTTTGGCTCCAACACCTACAGGAGCCACTGTGTTTCTGGAATTGTTGAAGGAATGAGGCCAAGTCCCTCTTCTGATGCAAATTCCTTTGGATGCATCCTGCCATTCACAGTATGGACAACTTCATTTTCTCTGAAAGCAGCACAGGGAGCCACGCTGGGCCCAGGGTGACTGAGTGACACCGAGAAATGGAATTCAATGGCTCTGATTGTGAAATGCTGCTCAAGCAGTGAAGAGGAACAGCCCACATGGACCCTCCCAACCAGCGAGTTGCTCCAGTTGTCTTTCACTGGAAGGATGAGGGCAAATTTGCCCAGTGCAGGCTTTCCACTGGCATTGCTGCTTGGAGCCTGTCAACACCAGTCCAAAGAAGTGAAGGGAAAATCTCCCTTCTTCCTGCCCAGGGGCCAGTGGGGGAACTCTGTGTTTTCCTCCACTCTCCTCAAAGTTTTCAATCAAGGGGAAGAAGACCCTCCCAAACTATCCTTTCACATTACATTTCCAAAACCTGCCTGGGGTAGAAAAATCAGGACAAGGCACACCAAATCACATTTGGACTTAAAACTCTTCCAGGTTTATAAAGTTTTTCCAAATCTTAACTGCCTTTCTAGTCCTGACACCTGTATTGAAAAGTACTGTATGTGTTAATTTCAAATTCTTTTCTTTTTCCGTAATTTTTCTCAAGTTTTCCTGCAGTCAGGTAATAAATCCAATTAGGTCCTTGGATGTTAGTAGAGAGTCAAATTTAATTTTCAGCTCCAGACATTCTTTTCCTTATTTTTCTTTCTTTTTCTTTCCTTTATTTTTATATTTTAATTTTTTTCCTTTCTTTTTTTTTTGCTTTTTTGTAGTTTTTCTTTTTTCTTCATCTTTTTTCTTCTTCATATTCCTTTCCTTCCCTTCCCTCTCTAATCCTTTACAGAAGTT
The DNA here is from genome assembly GCA_013400495.1 of Nicator chloris. Taxonomy (NCBI): domain Eukaryota; kingdom Metazoa; phylum Chordata; class Aves; order Passeriformes; family Pycnonotidae; genus Nicator; species Nicator chloris. The sequence continues at coordinate 194,985 of WAAE01000304.1, forward strand.
ACACGGGTACCTGGACTCTGCTCCTCTGCACGTTCCCCTTTCTTGTGTAGGCTGAAACTGCTGGAGGTAGAGGTGTGGCACCGATGTTTGATCTTATTTCACATTAAAACCCTTCCATCGAGGGCAGATCCCCCCACGCACACCTTCACCTTGAAGAGCATCCTGCTCTGTCAGTGCTCTGCCAGAGCCAACAGGCAGGGGAAGGTAATACCTGTTGTAAGCACGGCTGGCAGGAGCAGTCCTGAGCAGGCTGCCATCCCCACAGGGCATGAAATCTGTAGCCTCCTCCAAAATAAAGGTGAACGTGATGGCACTGCCTGTAGAGAGTTCATGCCTCAAAGCATTTTCTGGTTCCAGCTGAGGATGAAACCTCACCAGAGCCAGGATTTTGCCTGTGAAAAAATACACAGGACACTCCCTCTGAGGAGCATCTTGGAAGTGCCTGTGTCGTCTCTAGTCCCACGAGGGCAGAATTAGGCACTAAGGAACACCTTAATCTGCAGCCTTTTGTCTTCCCAAATGCAAAAGAACGGGAGTTATGCAGTGACTGATCACATAAAGCAGAGAGGCACTTGCTGTGTGTCAGGGACTAACAAAGACGACTCAGGTGTGAGGAGCATGCACTCCCTGAGCTGGCAGGCAGGCTGCAGGACTGGCACTGCTGCACTCACTGGGATCTAGGAAAATCCTTCCTCTGTGTCACTGTAGTGCTACAAACATTGAATAGTTTTCTCACAAAACGTTTTGAATGTCACTAGATGGAAACAGCACTTCAGACCTCTTTTCTGCTGCCCTTCTCTGTGCCTGGTCATTTCTTAGCTCAGTTCTCATCTCCAGGGGCTCACAGGGACTGCTAGCCCAGCCAGGCTATGCTGCCCTACTGCAGACATCTCCAGGAAAAGCACAACCCTCTCTCAGTCAGGTCTCCCACAGGCACTTGGCCCGTGATGGAGGAGCCAACAGCTCAGAGGAGGAAAGGCTGGGAGCTGCAAACCTTGGAATGCTCTTTACATGGCATGTCCGTGCTGGGGACAGATCATGGAATCACAGAATGGTTTGGGTTGGAAGGGACCTTAAAGATCATCCAGTTCCAGCCCCTGCCATAGACAGGGACATCTTCTACTCGCCCAGGTTGACCACAGCCCCATCCAGCCTGGCCTGGAACACTTCCAGCTTCTCTGGGCAACCCGTTCCCAGTGTGTCTCACCACACTCACAGTAAAGAATTTCAGATTTTAAGTAGAAGAGAAGTAAAAGCCCCTGCCCTGCCTGTGGAGGGTCACTTTATGGGCAGTATCCATAGCAGGAAAAGCAGGAAAGGTCATGTCTGTTCCCAAGGCATGAAGAGGTCATCCAGCCCCATCTGACCACAGGTGTGGTAGCTGGAGCAACCAGTCCTAGGTCTGGTCCCTGTAGTGCCTTCAAGCTTTCCTTTGAATAGGTTCCCAGTGGAGGCCTCCACTGTGATGTTTCATGGACTGTTCATTGGCCAGTGGAGGAACCAAATTTGGGCTCCTGTGGCCACGGGTACCACTACCACCATTGATGAACACCCAGAGATCAGTGTCTCTTCAGTCCCTCCTTCACCAGCAGGTTGGACTGGGGTGCTTGGACATGGAAGACATGGACAGCTGTGAAAAAATCATCAAACACCATTAAAAAAGATCAGAGAGTGAGTGAGACACACTGAGAGTGATTCAGTGTGAATAGCATGGCAGACAAGCCAGAAACATGGCCAATACCTAGAAGTGTGAAGAGCCAAAGGACAGGGATGAAATACAGAGGATTGTCTTAGTAGCTATGACACTAAATACAATCAGCTGAAGCAGAATGGTTGCTCCCCAGCTTCTCCATTGCCACGATTTGTGATAATTTTAAAGACAATATTTGCTAGAGACACAAAATGACCCACTGGAAGGACACTGAAGGTTTCTGAGAAACAGTGGTTTCTGTACCTGCTCCTGCCTCTCCCAGTCATTTGGCATTTGACATCACCCCAGTGACAAACAGCCTGCCGTGTGTCTCCAGCTTTCTGAGGGTCTCTGGCTGTTTCACTCTCCTCTGCTGCACCCACACTGAGCACAGGAGTCCTTTCTCCAGCAAATTGAGATGTCTGGTAAAGCCTGGTAATGTGCGTCATGATTATTGATCCATCTGTCTCACCAAGTGCTTTTCTGGCTCTATCAGGGCTCTTCAGACTGTGGGGAGGGACATTAAAGGGTTAATTCTTGAGGAAGTAAGAAGGACTTGCATTGAAATTACTGGCAGGGATCATGTAGTGTGGTGTCTTCATCAACTGGAGTGGCTCCAGCCCCTCAATGTCCTTCCTGAACTGAGGGGCCCAGAGCTGGGCACAGCAGTCAGAGTTTGGCCTCACCAGTGCCCAGCACAGGGGGACAATCCCTGCTCTGGTCCTACTGCCACACTGTTGCTGATACAGGCATGGGGACATTGGCCTTCTTGGGAAAGATTGGTCACCATTGACCAGCACCCCCAGGTCCTTTTCCTCTGGGCCACTTTCCACCCACTCAGCCCCTGGCCTGGAGTTCTGTAGGGGGTTCTTGTGGCCAAAGTGCAGACCCAGCTCTTGCCCTTGTTGAACCTCAGACCACTGGCCTGGGTCCATCCATGCAGCCTGTCCAGATCCCCTGCAGAGCCTTCCTGCCCTCCAGCAGATTGACACTCCCACCCAGCCTGGTGTCATCTCCAGAATGACTGAGGGTACCTTCCTCCCCTCACCCAGATTGACAATAAAGAGATTAAACAGAACTGGCCCCAGAACTGCACCCCTGGAGAACACCAGTTGTGACACTGCAGCAGCTGGATGTGGCTCCAGTCCCCTCTGCTCCCTGGGCCTGGCCATCCAGGCAGTTCTACACCCATCCAAGCCATGAGCAGCCAGTTTCTCCTGGAGGGCACTGTGGGAAAGGATGTCAGTGGCTTTCCTAAAGTCCAGGTAGACAACATTCACAGCCTTTTCCTCATCCTTAGCATATCACCTTGTCAGAGAAGGGCATCAGGTTATTCAAGCAGGACCTGCCTTTCACAAGGCTGCTAGAGGAGTCACTGCTACCTCTAGATTCTATCTCAATTTAACTGAAATTCATCTTGGACATTTCTTTTTGGTGGGTTACCTCGACAGTGACTCTGTCCTATTCATATTAGGCGTAGTCCTAACTGTGGAATATCCCAGTTAGCTGTGGCTCTGAGGTCATGGCAAGGTGGCAGTGCAGTGCCATCAGCATCCCAAATGTCCTGTGGCTGGATAACACCTGGCCACTGTCAGTTCCCACGAGGACATGTGACATAACCTGGACATAACCTGGACATAACCTGAACATGCGCCATGGTGGCTGGGTACCCACATCTTCCCCTGCTCCCATGTCCTGCCACCACAAACACAGATAATCCCCAGCTCATGCTCAATCAGTCCTTCTGAAACCACTTCATGGCCTTGAATTTAAGCTCTGCTTTATGACCGAGGGAGCACAATCCTTGCAAAGCCCCAGTAATCATAATACGTGGAGGCAGAATTGATACATGTGGGCTTTTTCTATCACTCAATTAAATGGTTAGTTTATGCAACATGCCGTCTTTTTGAATCAAAGCTGGGTCACTGTTAGGCTGAGGTAACATTAATTATTTTTCCGCTTGTCGGATCCCATGAAAAGGATGTGAAAATGGCCTGTTTATGAAAGAGTGCGGGCAAAGGCTGTGAGCTGATTATGTCAAACATATTCAAAGCTTCCTCTGCAAAAGGGATTGTGATCAACAAAGCATAGCCCACACCTGCACCCATTTCACAATGAAAGTTGTTAGGACCATGAACCTATTGGGGGAAAAGAGAGTTGCATTAACCCTTTTGGGGAGTGGGATCCTCCACTGTAGGATTCACACAGACAAAGTTGCTTTTCTTATGCCCTCAAGTGGATCCCAAGAACATTACTCCAGGAGCAAAACCAGTCTTTCCCACCTAACTTTTTCCACACATTGGCTTTTTTAAGATGGATGGAGCCATCAGTTTGTTGCATTTCCTCCTGCTCTTTGCTGAGTTCCAAAGGGAGTTGCAGAGAAGAGCTGTCTGTGCTGAAAGAGCAGAAAAGCCGTGCAAGCTCAGCTACCAGTCCCAAAAGTTCTGTTCAGGGCAATCCTGGCACCCTCAGGGCAAGTGCCTATCACAGGGATCACACTGCTGGAGTCAGGCCACCTCCTTAATAAAAAATGTATCTGCCTGGAAGGCAGGAAGAGAGAGAGGTGTGCTCTCAGGGAAAGCTGAACTACATCCCAACTGCAATGGGGATTTTTTTTACTTACCCCATTTTCTTCCAGCCTTGTTGGTGATGCTACTGCTGGGTAAGATGGTCTGAATTCAGTACTGAGCCTGCCGGGAGCAGGAGGTTGGGCCAGAGTTGTCCTGTGGTCCCCACCAAGCCAGGTGATGCTGTGACAGGTAGAGCTGTGTCCTCATGAATTCTCATGAGATTCATGAGACTCGGGGCAGCCTTGCATGTGCTGCTCTGCGGGGGAAGATGGGACAGAGCAGGGTGCCAGCATCTCTCTCTACATGCTTAATATCTGCCCTCCCTTTTCCCATTTGGGTGGCAATAAAAAATAGATTTACAGCAAGTGTGACCTCCCTGACAGCCTGTGGTGAACCCTGGCCAGGTCACAGTGCAAGCAAGGCAAAGTGGGTGCATTCACCTGGCATTTTCCTGCAGCACTCCAGGAATTGTGCAGGAAAGAGCTCAACATTCAGAATCCTGATATCTGACCAGAAATACCTTTTTTTTGGAGTTGCCAGAAGGTCACAGTCCCACCTGTGTGAGAATTTTCAGCTCATCCTGTTGGCTGGTACAGATGAGCCCTTCACGAGCAGATGAGCTCTGTGACAAACTCCTCTGAAGGCATCTGAAGTCAACCATGGCACACAAGATCCATCCCAGGATAAAGATGGTACTAAAAATTCAAGTTTCTGTTCATGCCTCCTGTGGTTCAGCAGATTTTCCTGGCTCTGTCCTCTAAATCCTTTCTGGCTCCTGTGCCAACTCAGTATTGTCTTACAGCAAGACCTGGGACAATCCTTTAATTCAGCAAAACTTCTACTGATTAATGTAAGAATTCTGCCTTAATAAGGATGCCATAGACTAATTGCATTTGTTCTAATTAATGCTCCTGAGGGGAGATCTAGAAATGCCCTGCTAAGCATCACATAATATAAAACCAGATTAAGGATAATCTCCACCTGACTCTTATCAAGTTTGAAGTTTTCCCTGATTCATTGCATGCTGGTAAAGAAAATACTCCTCTTCTAGGTATTGGGACAGATTTTCCAGAACGATTTTCCCACATATGCTCATGTAAAATAATGTTGAAATAATTCTACCCTGAGTACGGAGCAGAAGTAATTACACAATAAACCTCTATAACTGTCACATTTAAACATCTTCAGGCTGGCTTTTGGAATCCTTAAAGATGAAATGCTATAAAACATTGGCTAAATGCTCTTTGGTTGGGCTCTAGTCTTATCTCTGGGCCATGGGAAGTGGAAATGAGTAATAAAAGCAAGGCATGTTACAAAGAGGTGTCAGTAACTCAGGTAAAAAGGTGAGGAGGTAATTTTTCATTATCAAGTGTTCTCAAAGATACTTTAACCTTGTTTGGAAACAAACAATCAAGCAAAACCTCCAAATGCATAATCTAGCAATCCTCATAATTAGCATGGAGCAAAGAAAAGTGAGTTTGGTAAACAAAAACTCAGCTAAGAAACTATTCTTGATTAATATGAACAGCGGTTGTTGGAATAATTGTTTTATTTTAAAATCCTTCTTTTTTTTTCTTTTGACAGTTTAAATCCCTTTGCTCAGGAGTTTAAAATAGTTTCAAATATTTAAAAGGAGCAGAGGGTAAGAGCACTTTAGTTTAACAAATGCTACAAGCTCTTTTGAGAGCAAAATAAAAGACATTATAAATGATGAAGAATAATAACTATTTGATTGTAATTATGCAGAAATACACCAGATCTCTCAACAGTATTTTTGAGGGTCATTACACAAATCAGACTATGGCTTTCTGCACAATAGTTGGTTCAATCATGAATACACCTCTTTAGAAACCAGAATTTCCCACCTGCAGGATATTTCCTTGTTTAAATTATTTATTCCTAAAACTGTAATGAAAAGCTAAAATACCATAATTTTCCTGAAAATTATGCCCTGCAAAATGCTCATGAATTGAAAGTGTCAGCATGTGGACATATTTTCAATACATTTTTTCCAAAATCTTAGTGGTTTTATGCACTAAATGGTCCTTTAAGCCAAGATGTTTAATTTTGGTTTTGAATTTTTTCCCCCTAGGAAAAAAAATTAAAAATGCTTTTTAAACTAATAACTACCCATGACAATTTTGTGGTCAGAAAACGGCAAGATAAGACCAAACCAGCTTTTAAAAGGGCTTAAATATTTGTGGAAAAATGTAAACATGATCGCTGTCTGAAGAAAAGTTTCTGTTTCCAGGCTGTGGCATTTAAAAGCAATCCCCTTCTCTGGCTGAGAGCAGCTGCTAATGCCAATGGCCCTTGGCAGCCTCTGCAGCTTCTGTCCCTCCAGTCTCTCCTGAAGGTGGGACTTTGCCAGCTGCAGGCACTGTGAAGTTGTGCTGGTGCTGTGTGGACAGCAGTGCAACGTCCCAGCAAGGCTTCTTGAGCATCCCTGCTGCACCTGGAGACTCATTTCTTCCCGAAAATTATTTCTGCTCCTGGAGTACCGACCAAGGTGCAGTGTGCTCAGGGGTTAAACAGGTGAGACTCATCTGATGACAGGCAGGTGTCTGCCCAGCCCCTTGCTCCATCTGAGCCAGCCCCGGGCTCCTCTTCTCATCAGGGGAGAGAAACTGGATTTCTCAAAGCCTCTTTAATTCAATATCTGCATCTGACTGATGAAACAAACCCAACTTGGCAGCTCAGGAGCAGACATCTTCCACACAGACATCTGCAATTAGGCAAGGTGAGTCCTGACTATCTATCCACGACTGGTTTGGCTATTCCTCTTCCTTTCCCTTGGAAAACCACTGGAACACCTGCCAACCAGTCCAGGAGCAGGAGAGCTCCTCAGGCACTGCCCATAACATTTACCCACTGTGACATCTGGGACATCAGCACCATGAGCTGCCTTTGCTCAACATTGTTCTCTTTCAGCATGGAACCAAAGTGAGGGCTCAAACCCTGCCATAGCACAGATACAGGAAGTACAGTATGTGTATAACTCCAGCTAAACTCTATAGGGGCCCCTGTTATACCTTTTTATGGCTTTGGCATATGTGTCCTGAATTATTCATCCCCAAGTTCACATCACAGCCTTGTGGAACAGCGGGAACTCCTCACAGCCTGGCTCAGAAGGTCCAGTATCACTCCACAGGTGGTGTCCACAAACCCTGTCCTTAGTCTGGGATAGGAAACTGGCATTCTGCCACAAGTGCAAAGCAGAAATGAAGCGTTATTGTCATCTCAGATTGTTTGGCAGCCAAGATAACACCAACATGTCAGAGGGAAGGAGAGGATGGACAATTATTTGTAAGCTGTCTCCTCCACACTGGTGGTGGTTTTTCATGACATGTGGCTTGTTTTGTTTGTTTTTTCTTCATTGGGGCTGAGTTCCAAACATGTAGTGAATGGAATCAAGAGATGCTTGCTTACCTTTGGATTTTAATCTGGAGGTGAAACATCTCTACCTCTTTGTATTTCTCCTTTTTCCACATCTTTCTCTGGCATCTCCAGTGGCAGATGCATTTTCTTAAGAGAAACGCCAGCAGGACATTTTCCCTCTCCTCCAAGGGCTTGACTCATAATTATACATAGAAAGATACACAAGAGATTATAAGAGGAGTAGCAGGCAGCCAAAACCAAAGTGATTTATGTATAGTGTGTGACATATGGCAACGTGAGACAAGATTTCTGGCTTATGGGCACTCTGGCAAGACACGAGGTGCCTCCTATGGCAACACCTTGTGTTTGCAGAGCTCCCATTTCTGCTGCTCTGTCCTGGTTTTTTTTCACTTCATCTTCAGGCCTTCAATGAGAGGACCCTAATCCTCCTTGGCCAGTTCTGACTCAGGCACTGCTTAGACACAAGCACAGCTGAGAGCCACACAGATTCAAGGGATAAAGCAGCTCAAGGAACATTTTTATCCCATTTTCACAGACCGTAAATGCAGGTTGTCCTGTTTATCTACCTCAGAAAGGAGTGTGAGGGCAAGTTAGTGTTTAAAGCACCATGTAGTTGTGGTTATTTTTTCTTTTGTCATGAAAAGTCAGAACACAGAGCAGGCAGTCTGGCTCAGATCACCCCTCTGCCTGGCCCAGTCATGTCTCCAACAGGACCAAGAGCAAGAGTTTGGGAAAGAGTTATCAGGATAAATCAAGACCCTTGTCTTTACATTTACCTTTACATAGCCTTCACTTGCTTCCCACAAAGCTGAAATAATAGCAAAGGATTGACTATTGCCTTAATTGCCTTTCCTTTCTTTACCCCTCTTTCCCTGGAAATGAGTCACCATGTGAGGCAGGGAAGCCAGGAGGTGTCTGCTGTCAATGGGAAAAGCAGCTCAGTCAAAGGCAGTGGGGCAAACCTGCTTCCTACAACCAGGAAGGGAGTGGAAATTTCCATGGGGCTGGTTCTTGTGGGTCCCACCAGGCTTGCCTGCAAGCCCTCTACCTTTGATTCCAAAGTCTCCTCACAATGGACTTTTTAATGCATCATTCTGCCTTTGATGACTACTGCCAGATTATTTTTCTTATCTGACTTAGGAAAGATCTGACAGGATCAGTTAGCTAGCTCCAGGGTAGGTTCTTTGAAAAGCAATGATTTAACAGGGCTTTCTTTTACCTCCTCTTGGGGTTCTCAAATCTTTCTGGTTTATCCAGCCCTCTGATACACAGCACTGCCCTCAGGGATGCCTGGACAGGCTCCGTGGAGGTGCTGGCACAGCCTGACCCGTGGCTGTAATTCCTCCCTCAGTGGGGCCATGAGGATGTGGAGAGCATCTCCAAATACAGCCCCAGGACAAGGGGAAGCCTCTTTGGGCAGCATGGAGGTCCAAGGCGCTTGGAGCTAGCAAGGGGGTAAGCACTGAGTTAATCTGCACTAAAAGTGGCTGCCAGAAAGATCTGGCTGTGCATTCCTCTCCCCCTTTGGCCTCTGCACAGCCCTCTGCGAGGGTGGAGGGAGGAATGATCCCCGCTCAGCTGGAGCTGGATGCCAACAAACGCTCAGCGCTCAGCTGGCTCCGGTTGGTGCCGAAGCTGCCGGGTTTGCTGGGATGGAGCGGAGATCAGCAGCCACCCCAGACAGCTGGGACCCCCGCGGGACAACCCGAGGGACACGAGGTCTCAGCAAACCCCAGGCAGCCGGGTCTCCTCCGTGGGAAAGGCGGCCACAGGGAGCAGTGCACGGCGAGAGGTGTGGCCGGAGGAGCTGTGCTGTGGGACCGCGGTTTGTGGCACTGTCAGACACCGAGTGGCTCACGGAGGGGTCGCATGCTTGAGCAGACCCGAGCAATTCACAGTCAGAGCTATCAAAGCAATGACCCAGCTCCTTTAACACGCTGTCTGAAATCGTGTTCAGAAGCTATAACACAAAATTTTAATGCTCCGTTGTATTGTTACAGACAGGCCAACAATGATGTTTTACATCTCCATGTCACCTTCCACACCAGAGAATCCCATTGGGAAGGTCTGGAGCGAGTTCAGGGAATTCTGGGGGCTAATGGCATTATGTAAAATGTCCATACAGGCACACAGCAGCTCAGTGAAGTATAATCCTGGTCTCCTTCCAAAGCTGGAAAAATTTTATTGGGGGAAGATGATAATTTCACACACTGTGGACACACAGAGGATTTTGGATTTACCAAATTTGCTGCCTGTGCCTAAGCTAATGCTCTCACTGTAGCCCTGTTGAGTAAAGGGCAGGCAGAGACATCCCATCACCATCCAAACCAGTGGAAGGAGATGGAGAAGACCATTGTTCATCTGCGAGAAGGGGGAGAGACACCCCAGTGTTAGGATGACTGGAAAGTTCTTTATGGAAAAAAGGGAGCCCAGGCAGGAGAGAGGAAAAGAAGCTGTGGGGAGAGGGAGGGGGCTGTGGGAACAGCACAGGGCTTGCAGCACTGGGGCTGCCTGTCTGCTGGGACCTTTGCCATTGGTCCAGATTGGAGCTGGTGATACAGCAAAGCTCTTTCTCTCTTCTCTTATTGTTATTCAGACAGATAGAGCGTTTCTTTGGTTGCCATTTAGAATGAATTTCAGATCTGATGCCAGAGGATATTCGATATGAGATCTAAACAGTGCTGTGTGTAAATTCATGGTGCTGTCTGTGCCGGAACATGTTGCAAGACTTTGAATCTTGCTCTGTGTTAGTGCCATCAGATACACCTTAATGCAACCAAGTGTAACACGCCCAGCTAAAGAAAAGATGTGACACCCTTGCAGTAAAGCTAACAGAAAACTCGCCAGAAGGGAACAAAATCCCACTTGGCAAAGCCTCAATCAGCTCAGGGGAAATTCAGCATTGAGAGTGTGTAAGTGCTTACAGTGCCCAGCACAGAGGGTTTGGAGGGAATTCTCAGAGCAGAGAGGGAAGGGAGGCATTGGCAGCAAGGTACTTTAGATAACATTGCCTCTGATCTTGCCTGAGATTCGTTTGCCCTCTGCTCCAAGGCTGGGAACAGCTCTCCTGGATTCACCTGCCTGGATAAAGAGCCTCCTGCCTCCCGCTCTGCACTGCCTCCCTTCCTGCCCAGGGAATTGCACTATAATCCCCAGTCTTCACAACGTTTCCTTCATACAATATAATTGGGGAAGCTTGCAGATGGTGCCCTCGTAATTAGGCAATATGGGCCATGTGCAGCCCTCACACCCGGTGCAAATGCAGCTGGGCTGGACTCCACATCTGTGGCAATCACCACATTCTCTGCCACTTCAGGCAGTGCCACCCTAAGGTGTTTGAAAATGTGTGTACCCACCTAAGTTTCTTCTCATGCAGGTGTCTGTCCCCCTCTGTGTGTTTGGCTGTTGCTGGCGGGAAAAACTTCTGTAGATTAAATATGGAAATTTACTCATGCAGAAATTAGGGTGTTCAGAACTCCCTAGATCCAGATCACTTCCCTTTCCTTCCCCTCCTTTTCCAAGCACGCTGTCGTTTGGTTGTCCATCCCAGAAGGGGATGTAGCACATGCCCAGCAAAAGCCTTGTGCTGTGCAGATGGAGCAGGGTGCCTTTAGCAGATTCTTCATCAGACAGCAAGATGGGAGTCATGTATTAAAAGGTAATTGCTTTTGCAAGGTTTCCTGTAATTTTAATTTTAAAGTGTGCGAAAAATAGACTAGATACCTTTGGTATATTTTTTGTTCATACTCATCATCTTCCAAGTGATAATTCAGTATGTAGAACATGAAAAACTAGAGAAGAGGCTCTGAAACCTGCCCAGAGAATGTGTGCCCAGAGACAACGTTCTGCAGTAGTGTGGTGATCTTCATACAGGTCCAGCACACTCTGTCATTCCCTTCCAGGGGGAAGCCCACGGTCAGTTTTCACAGCTGGCCCTGTAAAACTAACTCAAGTGCTTGTGATGGTGTCAGATTTGAACAGCTTGCAGCATCCAACATCTTTTCAAGTGAACCACAAAATCATTCAATCCATCATGGTGGAGAATGGGATTTCTGACCTCTGTTTTCACTTTTGGATGTGCAGAATATTTGTCTTGCCATCAGTATGGACTTCTCCATTCAGACCGAGCATCATTCCTGTGGGTTTACACTTTTTGTGGGAGTGATCCTGCAGAATCACAGCTGTCACTGAAGCTGGCACTGAGAGGGATGGCCACAGGAAAGATTGAGGGGGGTGATGAATGATCTGGGTGTCACTGTGAGTCACCAGACTGTCTGACACCTTTTACTGCAAAAGGAGCTCTCCATGCCCCACAGCTGCCTTCCCGACCTGCAGCCATTCCTTTTTATCAGGCAGATGAGGGTTTGACCCTGTTTTTCTGATGGTTCACCATTATGGGAACTTTCACACCCAGAGCAATTTTGTGGTCAGCACACTGGGCTAATAAGCAGAAAATTAAGTTAAGTTGTGGCTTTGGAATAGATACCTACATGCCCATGAGCCAGCTCCCCACCTAGAAAATGAACATATTAATACTTTCTTACTCTACTGATTGCTTTCTGTGCTTACCCCAGAAGATCTCTGTCAGGATGGTCTTTAGTTGTAGAGTAATTCAGAGGAGGACTCTGAATTTGGTCAGCCCCTGTGACCACTACTATGCCTCTTCCCTCCCTCTGCACCAGCCCTCACAGCCCAGCAGGTAAGTTCCTGTGCAATATGATGACAAAAATTAAGCATTCCCTCAGACAAGGTCTGAAGGCCCATCAGCATTTTGGGTTTGGGAGGTGGCTGCCTACAGTTGCTGCTTCTGCTGTGACACGGAGCTTCTGACCAGACCAGAAATATACTTCTGTTTCATTTGTTGATTACTAAAATATATTGAATTGCTAAAAATGAAAAGACATGTTCAGTGCTGGGCACAAGGAAGGGACAAAGGGTCAGCCATGGTGATGATCTAGAGTGTGAAAGCCTCTACATATAAAAGAGGAAGTTTTATTCTGTACAAGACAGGATCTCATGTATACTCAATGCACACAAAAGACAGTCAATGGCTCACCTTGAGAAACAAAAACTTCCCTCAAAACTTCTCTGAGACAGTAAATGGACTCTGCCTATAATTTTATTAAACACTCTAGATGCTATTTCACATGCAACTTGACATATGTTGAGTTACTCTGCCCATCCTGTTCCTCACAATATTGTTAATGATTCAGTACAGAATGTACATGCATAGTACAATGAAAATGAACAGAGAGGGCAAAGGAGAATATAAATGCAGGTAACAATTAACTGTGGATGAAGAGCCATTATGATCATTGTTTAATGACCTGCAGATACCACTCTATTCAATAACTGATTATTCCCCTCTTCAGCTGATCCTACTTCAGGTCCCCTGCTGCTTTTTGCAGCTTTTACAGACAGCAGAGTAGTAAATCTCAGCTCTAAGAGGTGGCATCTGAAGACTCTCACCTATGTGCCTCTCCTGTCTGCTGGTGGAAGCTCCAATTACAAGTCTGAGTTCAAGCCCAGAGGAATGAGCAGTTGATAGTAAAAAAATATCTAAATCATAACCTACAAGGAAAGACAGAACAAAGGAGGATTGCTTAGCATAAGGAGGAGAGGACAGAGTGGAAATGGGCAATTGGCCTTTGGCTATATAAAAAGCTGCAGTGGAAAAGAAGGGAATGGTCTGTTCTCCGTGTTCATGGAGCAGCACAAACAGTAATGCTGTCTGAAGTCGTTGTAGCCATTAGGAAACATTTCCAGCAGCAAGGTCAGGATGTGAGGTGGTTTTGCTGAGCAGATTGGGATGCCTGCAGTACTGGAAAACTTCAGAAAGTCTACCCAGTTTATGGAACAGATTTCACATGTGGAGATAGTGTTTTTTAAGTCCCTTGCAGACTGGTTATGATGCCAAAAACTGATGCACTGGTTAGATAAATGGACTTCTAATATCTCTGCACCTTTTTTTCCCCTACAATTTTAAAATTGAAGATGGCAGAATTCATGTCCCTGTATTGACAACTGTAATTGTAATCAGAAAAGGACATAAAAGAAAACTAGTAGGATTACCTGAGCATCACAGTTTGCCAGACCAGGATATAAAAGACAAAATTCATAAATCATGATAGAAACTCAAAAGTTATTGAATCTGAAGAGGAGCCAAAGCCCTCCATTTAGTCCTTGTCTCGTCAAACTGGTAAGAATATAATCATGCAGTTCAGCAAGCCTTCAGCATGTGTGTGCACTTGGTATGTACTCAAATATGAATATATGTGTGTTTGTACATTTTAATTTTCAGACTTATTTTACTGATGATAATGTTGTAATAGTGAATGCAGAGTGCAATCCCTGTTTTCTAAAAACTATTTGTTCTCAAAGGCAAAAGTTTATTTAGCCATCCTTACAATGATGGGAGTTCCATTCAGAACAGATATGTAAACACATTTTAGTAGCAAAATTCATCCCTGAATTTTTAACTATACACATTTTCAATTGTGACGATGTTAAGATTGGAGACAAAATGCTATTTCTTCT